>JAEIIG010032626.1:0-41890 GCA_018904695.1 Drosophila parvula | reverse complement strand
TCATCTACGCAAAATGTTTGGGTGTTTTGGGTGTCTGGTTCAATAGAATCGACGCATCCTTTTTCAGTGGGTGACGAAATGCAATAACACAAAACACCAAAAGCGATTTGTGCGTTTCGGGTGTTGTTCTTTTTCTTGCTGGGTGTGAGTGCGACAAGCACTCCAAATTTATAAGTGTGATTCGGGTGCCAAAAAGTGACACCCTTGACGTTCTCTGGTGTGTGACCGTTTTTGGAAACATTTTGACAAAACAACACTATATTTAGACGACGATTTTAGTGTCTTAGAATTAAGAAAAACCCACTGAACAGTCATAGTCACAAAGCAACAAATCATCTTTCTGATAAAAGGAAAAGAAAAGGAGGAAGCCCGCAGAATAAATATTTTGGTTTTCTGAAGTCCGTTAAAAAATGCTTCCGGTTCATTTACGAACCATTTCTGAACCCCCTCCCCCAGTTTAAAGACGAAGGCAATTTTTTTAGCTACAGATTTTGTACTGCGACTTTGATTCTTTTTTTTTATAGCAAAATATAGTAATATATGTATAAAAATGTTGGAAGTTTTTTTTTTAAGGAAAACCAACTTTTAACTGCAAAAGAAATTGAAAAAAATTAATTTTCATCGGACGGCGTGGTTCTGTTCCTACATAGACCGCTATATTTTATTGTTATTGGCATAATTTATTATCGTTAAAGTATGTTAAAAAGTTTACAATGTCATTTACAGTCAAGAAAAAATTTGGTTGGGTTAATTGCGAACTCGCTGCATCTATTGCTTGAGTGTCTTAGGATCACGATAGATGCCTGTAAACAGAATCGAGCTGGAGGTGCGATCGTAAATGAGGAACAGAAACGGATGATTGCACTCAAACTTGGCGGGCTCCACGGGCCTGGCCGAACGGTAGGTAAACAGGACAGTAGCAGCCGACGCGGTGCTGCCCTCCTCGTCCACCTTGATCTTGGCCACGTGCTTGGCATCGCCAAGAGAAATCGACTCGGAAGTCAAGTCGTCAAAGGCGGCGGCGAACTTGTCGAAAATTTTCGAGACTCCCATTCTGGCAAGGATCTATAATAAGAGAGAGTATTATAATTTACAGTTTATAAGATAGGATGAATATAACGTAGACTTACTGGAACCAGTTCCAGGCGCTGCTCGAACTCAAACTTGGGCAGGGACACCTCGATTTCGCGCGGCATTGCCTGGTTAAGCGACTGCTCCAGGGTCTCGGTGTTCAGGCGGGAAAGCGTGTCCTCCAGCGAATTGGGGTTGAATGGTGGCAGGATGAGCACCATAGAGATGTCGGACTTGTCGTCCGGCTCGCTGTCTGGCTGCTCATCCGACTCATAGACGGTGCGATAGGGCATCTGGAGGACGTGGGCGCGCAACTGCTCGTCAGTGTTCAGCAGAAACGTGCCCTTCTGCTGCATCATGGGCACAAAGGAAAAGTTGGAGGCGGACGTGTAGAAAGGCATGGGAGCGGTCTTTGACGTTTTGAACTGGCTGACCCACTGGCCCTTCAGATAGGCTGCGTTGGCCAGAACTAATTTGGTGTCAGTTGTGATCTCCTCGGCGCTAAGCATGTCGCGGATCTGGTTGTGGGTCGTGCTGGCAATCCAGTCGTTGATCTCCTTGCGCGCCTCCTCTGGCTTGTTATGGAAGTCCATCCTGACGATCTCCTTGGCCAGACGCGTCTCTGCGCAGTGAGTCAGATGCAGACTGCTGCCAAAGAAGATGCGATCCGCGGAGGAGAACTCCAGCGGCATCTTGTGCGAGCGGGTTTCGCGTTCCTTCTTCTCCACCAAATAGGCGCTGCGCACCATCTCCTTCGAGCTGGCCCAGTTCAGCTGAAGCACCTTAGCGAGCTCCTTTTCCGTCTCCCCGGAGGAACTAAAATAGGCCAGCAGCAGGGCATGGTAGGTGCTGTACGGCGAGAAGAAGACATTTTCGTTGGGCGTGCTTTTCCGAATGACGTCGAGCATAGAGACGGAGAAGTTCTGCTGGCCCTGGTAAAGGTTCGTTCGCTTCTCCAGGAAGTTAGAGTTGGGTTCAACGTCACAGAGACTGGCTAATGCGATGGCCGGCAGCAGCACCATCGCGGATAGGCTAAGGATATGCATTTTGTGACTGGGGAGCAACCTATAAACGAAAAACGAAAATATAAAATAGTTTACACCATTGTTCAAATTTTAGGTATAACTGTTGTGAAACTTTCCGAGCTTATTCCCTGCTAACAAATCCTGATGGGGTCATGAAAAGATACACGTGCTATTCTCGTTATCATATTTAATACATTGGGTTAATAACTTCCATATCTTATTTTCATTAAAATTTCATGTTATTCAATTTAGGGCCTTGCTACTAATTAAATAAAATAAAATTATTAACTAAATAATGCGTTTATGGATATATAGTTTCAATTCAAGATTAATTTCATAATCAGTATAGATATATGTGGAATTGGCTGATAATATGTATGAAAAAACGCAAAGAGAGGGTGGGGATCCGTCGGGTAACCTTGAACCTGGAACGTCTGAGGCTTAAACATTAGGCCGGCTTATCGGCATTAGCCTCTGTCGAATATTAAGTGGCTGATATCATCGACTCTACTGTTTGTTTGCTTTTCTGTATATGTATATTCCGGCGAAGTGATTAGAGACCTCGAAAGGCCGAACAGACGCACTTAAGTTGGGTAAATTTATGCACTTCTCGGGTTGACACATCATCGCTCTGTTTTCCCCGCCATTTGTTTACGTCCCATGGCAATAAATGTCAGAAAATGCTTTCATAGAGAGCAGAACGTTTTAGATAGAAAAATCCCACTAATTAAGAGAATGTGGTAGTTAAATTCAAATCATTCGTTTAAGCTCATTAGGAGATGGCATCTAGTATATTTACAATTCTATTCATCGACCGGAATATCTCTGAAAAGTTTGATAATTTTTTACAGCTTCAAATAGGATAACATCTGACTATACTTGTATTTTTTGATTATTCAACATTGTTATCGTACTTTTATCTACTAAGGTCACCAAAAATTTTAAAGTAAACTATTATGAAATTATTCATATGGTTGAGGGTAAGTTGTCTTATGAATTAAATATAAAGAAATGACCAGATTGGTATTAAGATAAATATAAATTAAAATGTTAAGGGAACTATGCGAAGACTTTTGTGTGAGGTCATTATACCCTCGCAGGGTAATATATTGTTAATCAGAAGTTTGCAACAAGGTAAAGGAAGAATCTCCAATCCTATAAAGTAAATGTGTAATTCGAAGGCGACATTCGAACACATTCAAAATGACAGAAATGGACCAAATCTTTATTTTTACAAAAGGCGAAAACTTGGTAAGCACTATATTTAATGCCAAGATTAATGTTCGTAAATTTCACGCGAAAACCACTTCAAACACTGATATCAGCTAAAGGTGACAAACGATTTCGAATCGGATAAAATGTTATAAAATAATATTTGTTTAAAATGCATTTTAAATGTATTATTTCCGTCGCAGACTTTTTGCATCAAGCTTTTTTATGCCGTTTTTTGAACTTTTTAAGTAGACGTGTATATGTACTTGAATGATTTTTAATATAATATATTCAAATAAAGAATGATATTTTCAGCATTAATCTTATTTACATAAGAATTATATTCTCATGTAACAAATGCAACTAAAGATATATGTATGTATGTAACAAAAAATATACGTTACAATCGTTTCAGTGCGTCACTGTAAATTATAAAAGCGTGACGCATTGAGACTAATTTTCAAGATAATGCATCGTCTATTTCTTCCAAAGTCCTTGAGATGAGCAAGTCGGAAATCCCAAGACAAATATAAAATTTAAATTGATTTGCTTCAGTTTCCAAGTTTGTTTTAAATCAGATCGGCCTCTGATTCATCTCGAAAGCTTTTCCAGTCAATTTAGTTGCTTGTCAGTTATTTTATCTTCGGGCGACAATTGCAACATCTTTGCAGCCGCGACATGAAACAAAAAATAAAAGTGAAAGTTTCACCGCTCTGCTCTCGAAATTCGCAATCCCAAACATAATGAACTGTGGCCAGCCGATGTTGCGTTTAAATGCAGCAGCGGAGCATGAAAGGGGCTCTGCAGATCGGGAGAGGAAGCTTTTTACCAGCTGAGCGATGACGATGTCCGAGGTTGCGTGACTGCACCGCCAGCAGCGCCAATGAAAAGCGCTTTGTATATACATAAATAAAAAAAATCCCAAAATTAACATTTCCAACAACCGGTTGCGCAGATCCCACCGGCAGACAACGCCACAATATAATATGTGATTCATAAACGGGACACATTGTTGGCGTTTCGTATTTTAGCGCGTATGCTCATTGTTGACCCTGTATTGGCGATTTTGTAATTATTTTTGTACCCTACACAGACGTAACGCTTGTCTGTCCGCTTGCGTGATATATGTATGTACATACATACATACGCGTCTTTTTTTAAATATTTTTTGTTAGCTCACTGAAGTTTTTGGGAGAACCCGAAAATAATGAACAACAATTTTTGATTGATAGGAAGCGGACATGTCACTTTAATCTATTGCCTCGAACTTGGCTTAAATGGGTGTCAAAGTATTTAAAAAAAAAACAAAATATGACAAAATATAAATCCATTTTTTTAGAAATGTGCATACATACATATGTACGAGATTTAAATATTTACTGTAAATGGTCTTAAGGCAGCTTTAGTAGAAGGATCGAACAATTGATTAAATCCATTTCCAACAGATATTTCTTTTTTCGGAATAACAAGGGATTTGCAACAAAAATATTATTTAATATGGTACTCCCTTGCAAATGTCAAGTCAATCCTAAAATGTATTGTTAAAGATTGACAATATGGTTTTAATATAAACTATACACCTGCAAGATTATACCATTGTTAAAAAATTTAAAGCACTTTTATATAAAACTATAACTGTAATTATCAGTTCTAAATATGATTAGAAATTTACCAATGATTGATTTATGATGAAGTTTTATTATAATTTCTCCGAAATAAGCTTCGCTAAAGAGAGCGACTTGCTATTAAAGATTGTGCAGCAGTTTGGAAATTCACAAATATTATTTCTACGATATTTTTTATTACAAAATGTCTTTTTCTTGGAATTGAATCTTTGTTGAAGCTCGATTTATGTACATATGAATATACCGAGTCCCGGAGGTCATGATCATAGATTAGCACTTGAGCGATTGCTTGCAGATCTTTTCAATGGAGACCCGTGTTACTGGGACTACGAATGCCAATAATTATTAAGTATTAACAATGCCAAAATAGCGCATTTTATTGCCTCACTTCAATTGCGTGCAACAAATGTACATTGTACATACATATGTATGTGTGTATCCATATTTATCTGTAACTCGTGAGTATGCAATTATATGTACATATGTACGTATGTACATACATTCGTACACACCGATATGCTGATTAGTATTGCAGAAATAGGCGACGCTTTAATGCCATCCCGACTCGTTGAGTGATCGTAACGAGCTCGGGGAAGTTGAACAAATTGGGACAAACACTCGACAAGCACTGAATAGACGTTGGGAAATACCTTTCTCAAGTGTAGACCGAAAAACACGTCTGGCCGGCTCAACTGCGGTTATAACTTTAAACTGGATCTCAGTGTAAAGGGTCCAAAATAATGTTAAGCCCGGCTTGGATATCGATAGGCGGCGACGGTAATAAGCAGCTGATGCGTCTACCAGATCGACAAAATTGTGAAGCTACCAACACTGGGCGGTGAGTTCATCAGCTATTTTTAGTGCTATTTTTACAGCTACTTTGTGGCTATCCTTAAATCTTTTGAAAATATTTCATTTCAATTCCACCTATTCTTGGTTCCAAAAATTATATGTCTCTGGTCTTAGATCGACTTAGATGTGCTCTTATAAACCTAAGCATGTACCAATCATCAAGTACATATGTATATATTTTTACCGAATTTTTTTAAAAACATTTTTAAAGAAATTTTTTATGATTGATAGAAAGCTCCATTATTCTTTTTAAAAATATATATACAAAAAAATGTTCGAAAATTTTTGCTTTTGTTATTTATCGTGCTCATGTAAGATCGCGACCTGCGGATATGGCCGTGTGTATTTAACTTTAATAGCTTGTAATATCGTCATCATGTACTACCGGACAATATATTTACATAAATATAGCGTTTTAGTAACTGAAGATTGAACGCTGAGAAAATATACTCAAAGTTTACGCCTTCATCGTCCTAGGATCGCGATAGATGCCTGTGAACAAAATCGACTCGTTGGTCTCATCGTAGATGAGGAACAGGAAAGGGTGGTTGCACTCAAACGTATGAGACTCCAGAGGACGTGCGGAACGACTAGAAAAGAAGGCGGTGGCCGCTGCTGCTGTGGTGCCCTCCTCGTCAACCTTGATCTTGGCCACCTGCTGTGCGTCGTCGAATACTATATGCCTGGACGTTAAATCCTTAAAAGTTCCAGCCGAAGAGAAAGTCTTGGTCAGTCCCATGCTGCCAAAAATCTATAAGAGGGATAACGGATTAGTATAAATCATTAGCTACAACTAACATAAGGATTCTAAAGAATTCACAAACTGAACAATTTTATATTGTGATTTAAACTATCTTTAAATCAATTTTAAACTGAATCAAGAAAGCAAGCTATCTTGGTGTATGTATACCCTTATGTTTACAATTTGATCATTCAACTGATGTGGAAATTAATCGAAAAAACCCCACTGAAATTTAAACACATTTAAAAAAAACCGTTAACAAACCGTTGCTGATTTTCCTATCTTGTCATACAAATTAAAGATTCGTTCATATACAGATTTCGCTAAATTTAAAAATCTAAAACAATAACTAAAGCTAAGGTTATATAGGAATATGTTAAAAAATAACTAAGTTGTGTCCGTTTTTCTTGTTACTTCTTCGATTTACATAAAATGTACTATCTTAGAATAGATAAAAATATATTGAAAAATTATATTAGTAATTATTTGATTTCTATTAATATTCCGATTGTTCATTTTTTGCTATATTATATAATCGGTCGATCTGGCTTGTTCCGACTTGAATACATATTTACCAGCAATAACACGAAGACTATATGCAAAAATTCATTTAGTCATTCAGAAGCACAAAAACTGAGGTACTAAAAACGGGCAGAGGGGCACAGGGCTAGGTCGGAAATTACTCCTTTGTTTAAACTTCTAATGATGTGTACGGGTATAAAACGTCATTTTGATCTTCCAAAAGTTCAAAAGATATATTAAATCTAAACATGGTAATTGTAATGGAATTATTGAACAATAAACGTTCGAATTGTGTAAATAAAATAACACCATGAACACCAGCATTTATAGGTATGACAGGGAGGCAACGACGTGTACTAATCTTAATTTACATATTTTATTGATAGCTTACCGGAAGCAATTGCAGGCGCTGCTCGAACTCAAACTTAGGCAGGGACAGCTCAAGTTCGCGTGGCATAGCAAAGTCGAACGAATGCTTCAGTGTATCTGAGTTCAATTTTGACACCACACTATCCAAGGATGTGGAGGGAAGGATGAGCACCATGGAAATGTCGGATTCTGGCTTACCCTCCGTCTCGAAGGAGGTGCGGAATGGCATCTGCAGGACCTTGGCGTCCAGTTCTTCGTCAAGAGTCAGCAAGAAGGTGCCCTTTTGTTTCATCATAGGCACCATTGAAACATCGGACGCGGTGGTATAAAACGGTTTCTGAGAGGTGTTCTCCACCTTGAACTTGCTGACCCACTGACCCTTCAGATATGCGGCATCGGCCAAGACCACTTGAGTGCGAGATGTAATGTCCTCCTCTCGCAGCATGTCGCGGATTTGATTGCGGGTCTGGTTGGCAATCCAGGTGTTGATCTTTTCTCGCGATTCGTCCGTCTGTCCTTGAAAGTTCATCTCCTTGAACTCGTTGGAGAGACGATCCTCCAGGCATTCACTTAGCTCTAGATCTTTGTCGAAGAAAATTCGACCAACCGAGGAGAATTCCAGCGGACTTTTGCGTAATCGAAATGCAAGGTGCTTTTTTTCCAGTACGTAGGCGCTGCGCACCATCTCCTTGGAGCCGGCCCAGTTCAGCTGTAGCACCTTAGTGAGCTCCTTCTCCGTCTCCCCAGAGGAGCTGAAATACGCAAGGAGCAGTGCGTTGTATGTGCTGTATGGCGAGAAGAAGACATTTCCGTTAGGAGTTGTCCTGCGTATTGCATCCAGCATGGATACCGCAAATGTCTTCTGGCCCTGGTAGAGGTTGGTTCGGGTCACCAAATTATTTTGGTCTGGTTCCACATCGCACAAACTGGCGAGGACAATGGCAGGTAAAACCACCAGGAGGGTCTGGCTGAGAATGTTCATTTTCTGGCTTGAAACTAGAAACAAAAAGATAAAATAAAATATATAAACAACAAAAACGTTATTCTTTTATTACAAAATAAGGCACATGTTTTGTCTGTGTTCCTCAATATATTCTACAAAAAATCGCCATAAGACACGTAAAGGCAAATATGTAGAAATTCGAGTATTGAATGTACGTATAACTAATTTTTAGTTAATTGGCTTGCAAATGAAAAATACACAAACATTTTTTTATTCAGCAAGTTCTCGTTAATTATTAGATTTGCGAAACATATTGTAAGTTATTCAAGATTCTTTTAATTTGGCACGTTCGCGTTATATCTTAATTGTGCACACTTGGTCTGAAAAGTTGATATACAAATTTAAAAGGTTTGAAAGTCAACGGTATTCCTAATTCGTTCATATTAGAATACACGTATTCAAGTGAACACTAACCATTTTTACTTAAAATGATTGATTTTGGAAAACTTGGGTTCTTGGAAATCTTGTCGGGAATACCATATTATTTATAAATACATATGTAGGTGCTGGCCCAGAGGTCACAATAGCGGAGATAACAGTCAGTACTACGTTTGTGAATCACGCTTCAAGAAAATTTCAATAATATATATGTATGCACATATGTACAATATACAGTGGCTTACAGCTTATTTCAACCAGACTCAATAAAAAATTTTAAAAGCCTATAAAATCTGAACCAAAGGGATAATCGAAATAATGTAAATGCACGATGCTTTCTCAATATATAAATTTAGTATTGATCCATTTTGTTTTTATTTAGCTATTTTTAAAATATATTTTTTAATAGTACATAGTTCTAAATTACATAGTATTTTAATATTAAATTAGTATAATGTACGCATTAATTTGCATATATGTACAAATAAAATAAGCTTGCAAATACCTTTTACGCCTAGGATATTTGTTGGAAAACACCGACCGGATTCACGACCGCCAACCAACTGGGGCTGGGGGGTTTTTATTTGGTATTAAGTTACTCTCAAAGAATTTGTCACCTCGCCTTAAAACGGATTAACGCCAGCTCCTATGAGTGTGGTGAATCCGTTCGAATACGATTAATATCGATGAATTGAGTAATTGTTGATGATGATGGATCTTAAAAAATGTGAAAGTAGCAGTGCGGGACAATTGAAAATTAGGTGGTATGCTTTTTCATGAATGTTACAAATATCACAGAGATTTGCTAAAGAGCATTTGTCGAAACCGTGCCCGCTTTGGAAGCAAGCGATTAAGGTGGCTCAAACCATGGTTTTGAAGTAAGGCCCCCGCCCCTTCACCATTCCATATGAATATGATTGTATAGAAA
This sequence comes from Drosophila parvula, assembly GCA_018904695.1. NCBI lineage: Eukaryota > Metazoa > Arthropoda > Insecta > Diptera > Drosophilidae > Drosophila > Drosophila parvula. The sequence continues at coordinate 32,163 of JAEIIG010032626.1, read as the reverse complement.
GGTGATTGCGCTTTTTAATATTTGCCAATTCGTTTTTTTTTTTTATATTATCATGGCTAGAAACAAAATTCATTTCAAATAGAGAACTAGCATTTTAAATTATTTGTTTTAGCAATTTCTTTAGTAATATTATTGTTGGGATACGATTATTCTATAACAATGGCAAAATCTATAGCTTTATCTATGTATATCTGTAAAAAGAAACTTTTTATTGTATCTGAACTTTTGTGAACATAAGAACAGCACATACAATAAATGTTTGACACCAAGTCTTCAGTATAAAAGAGTTCATATTTCCTTAATGGTAATTAATTTATGTTCTCTTGCATAAGTAAATTAATGAGACAAACCATTCGCTGATCTTTTATTTACACAAGTACCCTTGAAAAAGTTTATGTCAGATGCAATTTTTTTGCGCTGCATTAAAAATATTCTTTACACGATAGCATCAAAAATGTGTTTAAATTCTTAACATATTTTCACATAAATAGTGTTATTAGCAATAAAGAAGCCAGATACGATGCCAGAGCTGCTGGTAAAACATAAGCAAATGGGGCGTTCTAATTCTAAATTGTAAAAACAAATTTATTCGAGTTTATTTGATTAAGCCGAGAGCACGTCTTGGGTAGAAATGGTCGCGTTTGGTCTCGATCACGATAGACGATATACACATTCCCCACCAATCTTCACGGACATCCCCGTCAAAAAAACGATAATTTTTCAACACTAAATTAAAACCTGTTTTTGTTTTATATATATACATATGTATATATATATGTAACGAAATACCCTATTTTCGGAAACCCTAGCATTTCGGAAAGACATGGTTTTTTAGTAAATGAAATTCCAGCGAAATGCCGTGATTCCGATACCTCCTCTCTTACCGTTGCAGCTGTTCGATAACATCGGCAGCTTGTGCCACCTCCAGCGGGCCGCATTACCCAACACTGGCAGCCACCACCGCACAGTCGCGAAATTGACAACAAAACAGAATTACGCTATAAACAAACCGAAATTGCTGTCCAAAATGAGCACAACAGCCTCCACGTCGGCGGCGGCTTCACAAGACGCCTGCTACATCTCCCTGCTTGGCTTGGCGGAGTTCTTCCGCACTTCGCAGCCGCCGAACATAAAGAAGTGCATCCAGTGCCTGCAGGCCCTATTCACATTCATGCCGCCTTCAAAGGTCGAGGCGCGCACGCATCTGCAAATGGGCCAGATCCTGATGGCCTACACGAAGAACATAGACCTGGCGCGCCACCACTTGGAGAGGGCGTGGAGCATTTCCGAGCCACTGGCAAACTTTGACGTCAAGTTTGACACGGCCTCGCTTTTGGCGCAGCTGCATCTGCAGACGGACCAGAACTCTCACCAGGCCAAGGCGATCCTGCGGCGCGCCGTGGAATTGTCGCAGCACAACGTATATTGGCACTGCAAGCTTCTGCTGCAGCTGGCTCAAATCCACGCCAGCGATCGCGAGTACTCTCTGGCGTCCGAGCTGCTGGCCGTGGGTGCGGAGAGCGCCGACGAGGCGGGCGCCACGTACCTGAAAGTCTTGTTCCTGCTTTCACGCGCCATGATCCTGATGATTGAGCGAAAGACAAACGATGTGCTCGCCCTGCTCAACTCTGCGGGCCAGATCATCGACAACAACATACCCAATCCCCACCAGAAAGAGTACCTTAAGGTGTTTTTCCTGGTGCTGCAGGTGTGCTACTATTTGGCCCTGGGCCAGGTTAAGACAGTGAAACCCAGCCTCAAGCAGCTACAGATGTCCATCCAGACGATAATGGCACCAAACTGGCCGTCGGACGAGGCTATCTTCGGAGCCAACCAGCTTGAGATGTTCGTGTGGTTGCCCAAGGAGCAGCTTTACGTTCTGGTCTACCTCGTGACCGTGTCGCACTCCATGATGGCGGGTTACATGGACAAGGCTCAAAAATATACGGAAAAGGCTCTTACTCAAATAGAAAAACTTAAGCAGCTAGAGGATAAGCCCATTCTCTCCGTCTTCAAGGTGATTCTGCTGGAGCACATTGTCATGTGCCGGATGGTGATGGGAAACCGAGAACTGGCCATCCGTGAAATAGCAGCCGCGCGGGACGTTTGCCTGGCGGCGCCGCAGCGCAGCCTCTTGCGGCGACACTCCGCCCAGCTGCACTGTCTCGTTGGGCTATACTCCATGTCAACCAGCTTCTTCGAGCACGCCGAGCGGCAGTTTCTCGTTTGCGTGAGCGAGACCGGCGAGAGGGACCTGAAGCTGTTCGCCAACCTTAACCTGGCGATTATTTATCTGCGCACCAAGAGGGACACGGACCTTAAACAAATCCTTGACGCCGTGTCGACGGAGAACACGCACACGTACAGCAGTCAGGCGCTGATGGGGGGCTTCTACTACGTCCAAGGCCTGCACGCCTTCCATAAAAACAGCTTCCACGAGGCCAAGTAAGTGGTGGAACCCCATTGCATTAATGGTTTCTATTTAACATTATTTATTTACTTTTCCAGACGCTTTCTTCGCGAGACTCTCAAAATGGCCAACGCCGAGGATCTGAACCGGCTGACCAGCTGCTCGTTAGTATTGCTCTCGCACGTCTTCCTCAGCATCGGCAACTCGAAGGAGAGCATGAACATGGTTACGCCGGCCATGCAGCTGGCCAGTAAGATTCCCGACATCCACGTCCAGTTGTGGGGATCAGCAATACTCAAGGACCTGCATCGCATGTCCAAGGATGTGCAGCACGAGAAGGATGCCTATGCCAACCACGTGAAATACTCGGAGAACCTGATCGCGGACCAGCGTAAGTGCGTTCAGAGCGCGCACCATGAGCTAGTCAACTGGTTCCACGGCGATCCGCCGGTCACGAGCGGTCCGCCCGCCACAGCAGCCCTGCTCCTGCCCGAGACCTCAGTCGCCGCCATCGCCTCCACGTCGGCGGCCATGCAGCCAGCGGGTCAGTTCGGTCAGTTCTACTAGCGGTGAGGCGGAGACTATTATGCAATGTACCATTTAAGCTTTTATTTGTATCTACGACCTAGCGACTAAGTTAAGACTAAAGATGTACTAAAGTTGTGAGTTTTCGGCATAAATTGTATTCCCGCGGGAAACTGTGAGCAAGTGGAAACGAAATCACGATTCGAGGTGGGGTGCATCAATTCACGTTCTTAAATCTCCTTTTGTGGGGGTCTAAAATCTACGAGGTTTACATCATCAGTGCCGACTCGGCCATCTCGTTGATGTCACCCTCGAGAGCATCGCTGCCATTCTCCTTGTTGCTAATCAGGGTGAAGTGCACCATTCGCTTGTGCTGCTCGTGGCCGGACAGATGCGTTCGCATCTCTGGCATTGTCTTGAACTCCTCGTTGCACACTGGACAGATGTAGATGCGGTCGCCCTGGTGCGTCCTCTGGTGCATCTGGCAGTCGCCACGCTGCGTGAATGTCTTCGCGCAGAACGGGCACACATACGGACGCTCGCCCGTGTGCGTTCTTCGGTGGTTCTTGAGCACATTTAGGGCGGTGAACCGCATGGGACACAGGTCGCAAGCGTACGGCCGCTCGCCGGTGTGCTTGCGCTTGTGTTTGGCCAGCGAGCAGCTGGTGGTGAACCTTGCAGCGCACACCTCGCATTCGAATGGCTTGTCGCCTGTGTGGGTGCGGGCGTGCGATGCCAGTTCCGCCTTTGTAACAAACGATTGTGGGCATAGCTCGCACTTGAAGCTCTTTGTCTCCGAGTGGCGTAGCTTGTGCTGGCGCAGATTGGCGTTCTGGGTAAAGCTCTTCCCGCAGATATTGCACACGAATGGCTTCTCGCCGGTGTGGATACGCATGTGGTCACGCAGCGTTGACAGCATGGTAAAGACTGTGAAATAGATGGGTTTCTATTTGTTATACTACATGAACTCTCGTGAGCCCTTGGATTGTAATTGAACTCACCTTTTTGACATACGTTGCACTGGTTGCGTAGGTTCCGCTTATGTCCCTGAACCATGTGCTTGCCAAGCTGCTCCTTGGACTCGCACTTCATTCCACATTCCGGACAGTTGTGTGCACCATGGTTGGCCCGGTGCTCGGCCAGGTGATCTGGCGAAACAAAGACCCGTTCGCACTCGTCGCACTTAAAGTTGCGGTTCGTGCAGCTGTTCTGTCTTTTGTGGATAATTAGGGATTTCTCTAGGGCAAAGCCAGCATTGCATCGATCGCAGTGGTATTTAAGCTCGGCTACCAAGGCAGCTCCTGCTGCTAGGATTGCTTCTCCAGCCGCAGCGGATGAGGTGGCCCCTGGCACTGCTACTGAGTTCAGTGATCTGCGGCTGGTTCCCATTCGTAGCTGCTTCGAGGGAGAAGATGTGGACGATGCCGGCTTGGTGTGCAGCTCCAGCTTTTCAGCAGCCCTTCGACGAGAGGATCTCTTGGGTGGATATGCTTCCTGTTTAGCAGGAGCTTCCTCCTCTTGCTGCTGCTTTTGTTGTTGGATAAGAAGCTTATCGGCACTTTTCCTTGTGGTCACCTGTTGAGCCGGCACTGAGACATCTGCAGCCTCGTTCTCGACACTGTCGAATATGGCCAGGTTACACTCCCTGATCTGCTGTTCCAGCTCGTTGTCATCAGCTTCATAAATGACATCGGCCTGAGCGAAGACGACCTCCTTTTCGACTTTCAAGCTTTGCTGTACCTGCAGGATTATGCTAGTCGTCTTTTCTACGGGCTCTTCGGTCAGCTCGTAGTCGAATACCTCTCCCTCACCCAAACCTTCACCGTCGACGTCGCCGCCATCCAAGTGTAATGATATCCGGCGCTTAGCCATGCTCCTGTCACCTATGACCACTGCCTCCGTCTGTGCGGACACAGTGGAGGGACAGGGCTCCCAGGCGGTCGTCTGAATTGCCTGATCGGTGGTGGGCACCTGCTGTTTAACGGACACCTTTTCCGGCTCCGATTCCTCAGGAAGGGCATTCGGCAGCAATTGGCGCAGAGTTCGGCTGGAATTTTCACACATTATCTTGAACGTGTAGCAGTGGTTTATCTCACTCAAACAGCCCAGGCACACCTTCTCGGGCAGATTATCGTCGCGGCGCGGCTACAATAGAGGAATCACACAAATTAACACAAAAACTCTGACAACTTATGGAACTCTCACCCGCCTACCTTGGTTTTTGTGAATTCTCTGAGCATATCGGCCAGGCAGCTACCCGATCCATTGTCATAGATGGACAGAAATGGACCCGTCGAGCTCAGGCATGTCAGGCAGATCTTATCGATGTCCATTTCGCGACGCAATCGCTCCAAAAACAAAATAAAACAATTAAAAAACAAGCAATATGACCGTAGGTGAGATAACGGATATTACTCAATAAACATAATGCATTTTTCAATGACCCAGATTGGTCACATCGTATTTCTTGCCTTGGTTTCTTCGACATTTCAAACGCCAGCTTCATGTGTTCTTAAACGGTTCAGATTATCATGACGGATGTATTTGGACCATTTTAAAGTTCTTGAGACGCATGCCGACCTTGTTTGCGAATGGCTTCGAATGGCCGCCAAGGGCAATGAACCATCTTCTTGCTTTATGACTTCTTTTTGGCCCGTGCTTTTACAACAATTTTTAACTAAAAAGTTGTATCCAAAGAACAAAAACGCCTCAAGACCACTAATTTTCGAATTTATGTGTTATATACATAACAAAAGATGAGCAGTTGCAGGGGTTATAATGTTGCAAGTGATTATCGAAATCTTTATAACCTGAAACAGTAGAAAAACAAAAAAAAAATTATTCATTTACGACATTTTCTGTAATTTAGAACTTTAGCTTATTTTTAGCTGTTCTTTCGCTAAACTAGCAGAAAACACAAAAAGAAAACGCAGTTTACTAAAAAACTAAAATAAAAACTAAATCTATATCAAATATGGTCCTGATGGCAGCGATCTCGAGTTTGCAAAAACACCCTGAACTGAGCGAAAAAGTTGCGATTTGTTCTTTAATCGTTCATCTTAGGTGGGCACGAAAAAACAGAAAATTTACTGAAGAAATTAAAGGTTCCGAAATTGAGACACAATATTTTTTAATTTTCGGCAGTGTTTTCCCTTCGCGCGCACATTCTACATGCCCCATGACGTGGGACTGGTCGCGATGTGAGTGAGTGAGTTGAATTGTTTTTTGGCTCACGTTATATTTGCTGCACAGGCCTTCTTTATATAGAAGACTCCTTGAGAACCACAATATCCGGTGTTCATCGTCCACAAATTTGTCACTTACATTCAAAATGTGATGGGGCTATAAATTGGGACGAGCGAAGTTCGTTGAGGCCCCGAGTTTAGTAGATTTTACTGGTATATTTTAAAGCGCTATCCACGGTCACAGTCTGGCAATTATGGCAATATATTATGGCATTATGGACGGAAAATCTGGTGGGCACACTGCTACCTTCCTATTGCTGTCTTGTATACTTATTTACGCTTCTTAATTTGGAATCCTTGATTGGATTTCTTGTTTTCCTGTATTCACAAATCATAAATGCTATATCTGACATTACACAAATAAAAGCCCAAAAAAACATAATTTCTTCTTTGCTATTAATTGATAGAAACGAAAAATAAAAACCAACAAAAATGCCAGAACCTGTGGAGAATAGCACAGAGACTAACTCGCCTACATACGACTTGTCAAAGTTCCGGCTAAAGCGGATACTCAGCAACAACAGTGTTCGGAAAAGCATTTCCCTGCTCGGAACTTTCCCGGACCTTTCGGAAACAGACGACGCAATTGTTGTTTTCGAGAAAAATGGTGCGATTGCCCTCCATGTATTGCACACGAATTTCTAATCAAATTCATAATTTCCTGCAGCCTATAGGGAGAGCGACGTGGCCACGCCGTTGCACTCGGAGGAATCACCGAAGAAGAAGAAGCCCAGCTATTTTAGCGCAGACCTGAAGGTAGACACGGAGTTTCTCAACAACATATACGGCAGCTTTCAAGTTGTGCCTAGCAGAGATCTATGTGGTAAGTATAAAGAAGTGAATAATACATATGTACATATTAATCATATGTATTTATTACCTTAAGCTCCGTTATATTTTATACATATTTACATATTAATCTTATGCATTTATTACCTTAAACTCCATTATATTTTTCTCAGGAGTCAAAGGTACGGTCATATATCCCGCCACGGAGAAACATATCGAGAAGTATTCCATTTGCCAGAAGTACCTCATTCGCGAGACGACAGATCTCTACAAAAAGATAACGCTTCCATACCTCACCTCGAGCCAGTTCTCCTTGGAATGGGTTTATAACATACTCGAGCACAAGCAGGAGAAGGAGAGGATCGTGTTCGAAGACAAGGATCCGGAGACAGGCTTCATCCTGCTGCCCGATCTCAAGTGGGACGGGCGAAATGTGGAGAACTTGTATCTGCTGGGCATTGTCCATAAGCATGACATAAAGTCGCTGCGTGACCTAAATGGTAGCCACCTGGATCTGCTGCGTAACCTGAGACAGTCGGCAAAGGACGCCATCTTCAAGCGCTACGGCCTGAATCCCAATCAACTTCGCATGTACTTCCACTATCAGCCGTCTTTCTACCATCTGCACGTCCACATCAATCCAGTGCGAAACGATGCACCCGGAATCTGGTGCGAGAAGTCTCACATGCTAGACACAGTTATCAACAATTTGGAGCTTCTGCCCGATTACTATCAGCGAGCAACTCTACCGTTTGTCCTGTACGAGGGAAACAAGCTCTTGGAGCTATATGAAACGGTGCAACCGGTTCGAGAGGTTCCCGCATTGAGTGAGGAGGAGGAGCCTAAGGTTGCGGTATCGGAAGAGGGTTTCAGCGACGACGAGCCAGACGAAAGGCAGTGCAAGCGCATTAAGCTGGCCGCTTCTCCGGAGCAAAAAGAGATCGAAGCTTCCCCACAGGCGTGTACCTAACTAAACTCTTGTTCGGGGGTGCAACAGAAATCTCTTGGCTACTTGAAATCCATGGTAAATGTATCAAAAAGTGCGCAATATTTCGTTACGTATTGAAAACATTGCAATCATTTTCAACAGATTTCTAAAGCATATACATATGTAGGTTTCTGTGGTAACCCTTATTATCATTAAGCTAAAAGTATATGAAGTTTGATACGAATGGATTATACCCCATTCGGGTACTTAAATAACACAAATCTTAAGTTAAAATAAGATCCGCTTCATTATTATTCGAGTCGAAATAAAGGAACTTGATTAAAAGTATTAATTCATTGAAGGTGTTACATCTGTTAAGAATTTTCAAAAAATCGAACTTTTTATATTATAATTTTCCGTAAAGCCTCTGAAAATTTGAAGTCAATGAGGTGGCTACTCCTTAAGCAATAGTTCGCATGTCCCTGTGTCGCGGATTTCTCTGCTGACGCTCTGCCGACACACACTATCAATATTCGTGAGACTTCTGCAAAGGTTTCACGAATTGAAGCACAGCATTAGTGATGTCCCATTTTCATGGTTTAGCTAAATCTAGCCGATCCTAGCGTTAAATAGCGTAGTTATAGTTACATTTATGCCATATTACCGAAAATTGTTGGTATTTCTTGTTCTCACACACACACAAATGCAATGTCGCAGTGAGCTTGCATTTTTAAAACATTAACCTTGTTTTTATCAAAACTGCTTTTTGAGAGACGGTGACGACTATATGTAAGAAACGGCTAAGCCGATTAGTCTTAACTTAATCGTGGCCTTTTAATTTTCTATAATTAGCTTTTTTAAGCTTAAAATGATGTTGAAAAATCTTTTGTAATGAACAATGTTTTCTTATTCCTCGATTAAGTTCTTGATTATACATTTCTTTAACCAAATTTTTGTTATTGAGCACCGTTACTTTTAAAAATAAATAATTTATTATTGATCTTCAAACTTACCGTAATGTGTACCATTTTTTTTTAAACCAGTTCTTAGAGTTTTTTATTAGATGTATCCCGTTGTATCTTCTAGGCACAATTTCCTTCATCGAAAGCCTCTATCGTTGTGCAGCGCTCAATAGGGCTTCCTACTTATCTAACTTAATTGATTGTTATTTATGATCCAGGCTTGAGGTAACACAAAGTAAACTCGATTGAGACAGCGGTATTAAGTAAAAAGTAAGAAGACTAGTGAATTAGTCAGCGGTTTGCCATCTTTATTTATTTAATAATAGTGTGTAGCTATGTCTGTTGTGTATTATTGTTGTTGTTGCATGCTCTCTGCTTGTGTGTTTATATGGTTTTGTATTTTGTTTTTTTTTTTTTAGTTTAATAATTTATTTATCTTTTTTCGTGGCCCTGCGTATTTGTTTATATTTGTAATACATTTAAATACAATCCACTGCGCTTATAGGTTCTGCTCTCGTCGCAGCGGCACGGCAAGGTAGTCAAATTTGATATACAGTGGCGTTGTATCTGGAGTTTCGTATTCGAATGGTATCTAGCGCTGGGAGCGAGCTGCGAATTCTATTCGCGCCCCTCAACAGAGTTGTGCTAAGCGAATGCTTCGATTTTTGTAAGCTCGTTAGCTGCGTTTACAAGTGTGTTTTTAATCGGGCAAGTCGATATATGGGCCAAAAATCGCTGTACTCGAAAGTGTGGTCAATAATAATACGTCTAATTGAAAATACATACATACATGCTTTCCCCACAACTGGTAGCAGGAAACGTCATAATCTTAGCCAGGAGAAAAGATTACCAACATTTTCTAACATCTACATACATATATATCCAGTGAAGTTTACAGACCCTCCTAAATACAGGACTCTCTGTAGCAACGATTTTTCAGCCTTGTCTCGAAGCACTGGCCCACCCTTATGTGGTGTGTGTGTGTGTTTCTTTGTCCTACATATGTCACCGAAATCTTTTGCCTGGAAGCCTGGTTCAACATCGTTTATGGTACATACATACATAAATATTATTTCAAATACATACATACATATACATATATATATAGGTATATATATATAAAAATAACAAATAATAGCAGTAATAAAATCGTTATGTGTAATTCCCAATATAATAAAAACAATACGCGCCGGCCGGCCTGCCCTGAATACTAAGCTGATACTCCTATCTCAATTGCTCGTAGTGCCCAGACTGGCTGACTGCTCCACGTCCACGTCCAGATCCGGGTGCTGCTCCTGCGACACGTACATCACGGCCGTTGTCTGCTTGTCCGCGTCCGAGGAAATGGACCAATTGCGTTCCAACTGCTGCAGGGCCGCCATGGTCGCAGTAGTGGTCACACCAGCACCGGAGCTCTCTGCCCCGGCACCGTCGCTCATAACGCCCGCTCTCAGCGTCTCCTCCAGCAGCACCTGGATCTTGTCCTGGTCGTCCAGGTGCACGAAGCCCAGGCGCACCAGTTCGCTGGTGAGATCTGCCGCCGTATCGGTTTCGTTCACCTGGCACGTCAGCTGCCGGTTCATCTTGTCGTCCATGCGCAGCAGTATTGTCATAATTATGTCATTGCTGTCCTCCTTGATCTTCACGCTACACATCATGTTGACAATGCGCCGCGACTCCGTGTCCACCGGCTCCGGTGTGGCGGATTTCACAGAGTCTGCACGTTCCGGTGAGGCGGCCCGCGAGCGGAAATTGGGCGGCTTCTTGCCGCTGTACGTTATTAGCGGATACACCCCGTACTTGACGTCCTCGACAAACTTTTCCAGCTTGTCGGCACCGGAAACGTCGGCGAGGCGATATTGCCGCTCCTGGCCGCCGGCCATCCTTAACTGGGCCATTATCACGTCCGGCTGGTAGTAGCGTTGCATCAGTCCGTCGAAGGCAGTTTCCGAGAACATGGTGCGGTTGGCGGGCGAGAAGACCAGACAATGGGCGGTTAGCAGTTTGAGGGAGTGAACCTGGGGGTGAGAAGCAACGAGTGAGGGATAAGCAGGTAATAAATTAAAAAGATCTCAATAATATCATTAAACGTCTAGGGCCACCGGTGCCACTGGTCGAATAAAACAATTATTAAGTTTAAAATTATATGCTAGACATTTTTTTAAATAAATAAAAGATAATATGTTTAAAATTCAAACTTTAAATGCTTAAAAATAAACCAGGAACACAAAGAACACTTAATTTCTCTTCTCTTCGGTCTTGGGGTGAATGTTCTCGGGTGAACTTTTCTCTTAATCTTTCAATATAAAAATCTAGTCGGAATATAGTTTTTCTATTTCCTCTTATTCATAATTCATAACTAAATTATAAATTTTGTATGCCTTAAGAATGCCACGGGTTATTTGTTTTATATAAAAATTAGGCTTAGTTTTTCCGAATTCGGATACTATAACTCAAAAAGTTATGAACGTATATTTGTCTAATTTAACAAAAGAAATTACAAATATTAAGCATGTCAATAAAGTATTTTAAATAATTTAATTCTAATTAGCAAAATAAAATTAGTCAAATTCATTCAATTATTTCAAACTCCTTCGCGTTTAAGCAGTAGATTGTAAGAGTTTAATTTTCAGATGATCCTGGCACCAGGTAAATGTGGGTGCTTATTTAGAGTGTCAGCAACAATGGTGGTAATTTTTGTTTTAATTACTTATTAAATATGTATCTAAAATGTTAAAAACCGGCAGATCTCAGAAGCTATATAATGCTCAACCAAAAACATAATTACGTCCTTTAAGTTATAAGCAATGTGTTTTAGCATAAGTGTTCTTTTTATAAGTTTTGCAATATATCACCCTTTGTTTGCATTTATAAATACTATATAATTAATATGATATTCCACTCCTCATTAAAAACATTTCAAAGTCAAGGTATTCGCATTTAATTCGTTCAGTGAAAACGGTAACTTAATGAACTTAAGAAGAAAACAAATCGTGTTGTTTGTAATTGCTATAATATTGACAGTATTGATACAGTTTTCAACCTGTCCAATTAAAAAAAAATAATAAAATAAAAATAAAAACCGATCTTTCTAAACCCATAGTTACTTAAAAATATTTCTTCAGCTCAATCAAACGATTAGGCATTTGGCGGATAAGTTTGGTTTTAGTTTTAGCTACTTGTAAGCTTTATACAAATATAAAAATCATATAAAATGTTTTAAAATATTAGTACAAAAAAGTACGACAATGTTTTTGGCATAAAACCTATGAAAACCTTTTAAAATACTATAAACTGGGAATGCTATCAGAGGAGCCACAGAAATCACAGAAATTTGTTTGAAATCAACTAAAAAAGGTGCAAGAAAGTAAGTATTTGTACTTTTCAGAATACTTCGTACCTCATTTCATAAATTTTAAATCCATTACCATATCTGGGACACACTTGTATTTCTATATCGAATAACTCACCTCGAAGAGCAGAGGGTGAAAGAGTAGATCGTTTGCGCTGGGCCGATCCTGCGGCTGCGGGTTCAGACACTTTCGGATCAAATCGCGCTGCAGGTCGCTCTCTAGACTAAAGATTGTGCGCTGAATGGTCTCCTCGTTGATGGCAGTCGACTCGCTGTTGCTGGGCTGGATCTCCAGGGCGGCCATCTCCAGGGCGCACATCCCGAATGCGTAGATGTCGAGGGCGGCGGTCAGCTGATCGGCGGCGCCATACTCCGGCGCCTGGAAGTAGTGGGCTCCCCGTTCGCGTTCCTGCTCCCGCTCGCGTTCACGCTCCCGCTCCCGGCCCCGCCGCACACTGTAGTGGACCGCGTCCGGTACCACCGAGCCGATCTTGACCAGACCGTTGTGCTGGATGAAGATGCTATCACAGGTTAGGTTGCCGTGGATGATGGGCGGCGAGCAGGAATGCAAATAGCTGAGCGCGGACAGGATCTGGGTGCACCAGCGGCGCCACGACTCCAGCGGCAGTCGCTTGGCATTGCGCTTGGTGCGTTTGAGGAACTGTTTCAGCGAGCCGGACGACATGTACTCCGTGATGAAAACGACCCGGGGCCGTTCCACCTGCTGCGTGTCCGTCCAGTAACGGTGGAACTTGACGATGTTCTGGTGGTCCAGCTGCAGCAGGTTGTCGAACACCTGCCGCATCTTCTCCTCCTGCGACTTCAGCTCCTGCAGGCTGGCATATTGCACCTCGTTCCACACGACCTCCACGCCTTCCTCGGTGTCCATGGCCAGATGGACACAGTCGATTCCGGGCACATCGCGCTGGTCAACCTCCTCGCGTCGCTTCAGCCACCGTCCGCACGGCGACTCCTCCAGGATCTCGCTCTCGTCCTCCGAGTCATCGCCGGATTCCCGCGGAGACGAGTCCAGATTGACGCCGACCCCGACCCCGACACCCTCGCCTACGCCAACGCCGACACCACCACCCGCATCAGCTGTTGAGGCACCGACTATGTGAGGCGCTGCCTGCTGCTGCTGCTGCTGCGTCGACGCTGGCGTGGCTGGGCAGGGTGCATTTGTTGGGGCTGTCACAGGGGCAGCGGGGGTGTGCTGCTGGATGGAATCATCCGCTACCGCGCTACAGCTGCTGCCGGCATTCGCTTGGCTATTTGACATTAGGGTGCGGTCACCGACGCGGCTGCGGCTGCTGCTGCTGCTGCTGCTGCTGTGCTATGCTGTTCCAGGAGGCCTCGTCTACGGCCGCGGTTTGGGTTTCCAGTGTTTATTTTCTTTGTGCCTGTCGCTTAGATTTGCGTTTCCTGGTATTCGCTGCGGGGTCGGGGCAACGAGCTACATCCGCTGCTGCTGCCGCTACTCTGCTGCCACTGCCGCTGCCTCTGCCCACTCACTGGCGCACACATACACACGGCGCCCGCACACGCACACACAATCACACCTTATCCGCTGCGCCCCCTCGCTCAATAACACTGCGCTGTGGCTGCTGCGTTTTTTGCGGCGTTTTCTTGGCTCTTCGACTACGTAGGCGGACTAAGACTCGACTGCGGCGGGCACGGCTAACGGTTGGCTGCACTTTTTTGCCTGTGACGCGGCTTTTTTAGTTTATTAAGCGTTTTTTCACGCTTTTTAAAACACCCAAGAAATGTGAGTAAATCGATGCATCGAGCCACATATCGAATATAAAATATGTATATCGAATATCGAAAGTAGTATCGATTATCGTGGCTTTTATCAGCTGCTTTCGAGAGCGGAGAAAAGCTGGATGGTTTAAAATTTTCTTGTACAGTCTGGCAACGCCAATGCCACGCGTTGTCAGAGCTGTCCAGTCGTTATCGGTATCGATTACCGCTTGCCATCTGTGCCGGCGCCTCTTGAAAACAATTGTTCAGATTCATTGTTATTATAGAGTGCATACAAGCTTAGCAATAATGGATAGCATAATTGGACGCAGTCAGTTTGTCTCAGAGACGGCCAATCTCTTTACCGACGAGAAAACTGCCACCGCAAGGGCGAAGGTGAGTAGCATCTCCGGGCCAAATAAAATAATAGGCTTACATTGAATTCCTCCCCATTCCCATCTAGGTGATAGAGTGGTGCAATGAACTGGCCATTGCGTCGGCTACCACCAAATGCGAGCTGCTGGCGAAAGTCCAGGAGACCGTCCTCGGTTCCTGCGCAGAGCTGGCCGAGGAGTTTCTGGAGCCGGTGCTTTCGCTGGCCCACGACCAGAATATGGAGGTGCGCAAGCAGGTGGTCGCGTTCGTGGAGCAAGTGTGGTAACTATCAGCCGTTATAAAAAAGAAGTGATGGGACCCCAAAAGTTACAATATTTTGCTTTCTACTATTTTTAGCAGAGTGAAGGTGGAGCTGCTACCACATGTGATCAATGTTGTGTCCATGCTATTGAGGGACACCTCGGCCCAGGTTATCAAGCGTGTGATCCAGGCCTGCGGCAGCGTCTACAAGAATGGCTTGCAGTACCTGTGCAACCTCATGGAGCCCGGCGATAGCGCAGAGCAGGCTTGGAATATACTGAGCCTAATAAAGGCGCAGGTATTGGACATGATTGACAACGAGAACGACGGCATTCGCACCAATGCCATTAAGTTCCTTGAGGGCGTCATTGTCCTGCAGAGCTTTGCCGATGAGGATAGCCTTAAGCGCGACGGCGACTTCTCCCTGGCTGATGTGCCCGATCACTGCAAGCTCTTCCGACGCCAGAAGCTGCAGGAAGAAGGCAGCAATATATTCGACATCATGCTGCAGTTCCACGGCACCACGCACATTTCCTCGGTCAATCTAATTGCCTGCACCAGTAGCCTGTGCACGGTGGCCAAAATGCGGCCCGTTTTCATGGGCGCCGTTGTGGAGGCCTTCAAGCAGCTGAACGCCAACCTGCCCCCCACACTTACCGACTCCCAGGTGAGTTCCGTCCGCAAGAGTCTAAAAATGCAGCTGCAGACGCTGCTAAAGAACCGAGGCGCCTTCGAGTTTTCGGGCACTATTCGGGGCATGCTTGTGGATCTCGGCTCGTCGTCGAATGAGATACAGAAGCTGATGCCGAAGATGGACAAGCAGGAAACGGCGCGGCGCCAGAAGCGCATCCTGGAGAACGCCGCCCAGAGTCTGGCGAAGAGAGCACGCTTGGCTAGTGAACAGCGAGAACAACGGGAGATGGAGATGGAGCTGGACACCGAGGAGTTGGAGCGACAGAAACAAAAATCCACTCGGGTCAATGAAAAATTCCTGGCCGAGCATCTGCGCACTCCTGAGACCGTGGTGGACCTGGTTGTGGAGTTTCTGCCGCATCTGCCCGCTGAAGTCCCTCAAACGTTCCTGGACAAGTACACGCCGATCCGCCAAATGTCCCTGCAGCAACAGGTGAGCAACATTTCACGCATCTTTGGCGAAGAGCTGACGGAGAAGCGTCTCGGCCCCGGTGCCGCCACCTTCAGCCGGGAGCCGCCTATGAGGGTCAAGCAAGTGCAAACTGTGCAGGCCAATGATACGACTCCAATGGAAGTCGACGACGAGTCCGCCCGCAGGATGACCGAGGAGGAGCTGTTGCGCAAGGAGGAGGCCACAAAAAAGTTGCGCGAGACCATGGAACGGGCGAAGGGCGAGCAGACCGTGATTGAGAAGATGAAGGAACGCGCCAAGACGCTCAAGTTGCAGGAAATCACAAAGCCTCTGCCGCGAAACCTGAAAGAGAAGTTCCTCACGGATGCCGTTCGTCGAATCCTCAACTCGGAGCGTCAGTGCGTCAAAGGCGGCGTGTCCTCTAGGCGCCGCAAGCTGGTCACCGTGATAGCGGCCACTTTTCCGGACAACGTGCGCTACGGCATCATGGAGTTTATCCTAGAGGACGTGAAGCAGCGCATCGATTTGGCCTTTTCCTGGCTGTTCGAAGAGTACTCTCTGCTGCAGGGCTTCACAAGACACACCTACGTGAAGACGGAGAATCGTCCGGATCACGCCTACAACGAGCTGCTCAACCAGCTCATATTCGGCATTGGCGAGCGGTGCGAGCACAAGGATAAGATCATACTCTTACGTCGCGTTTACCTAGAGGCCCCCATTCTGCCCGAGAACTCAATCGGTCATCTGGTGCAGCTGAGCCTAGCGGACGAGTTCTCTCAGCATGGCTTGGAGCTGATCAAGGACCTGGCCGTGCTGAGGCCTCCGCGGAAGAACCGCTTTGTGCGGGCGCTGCTCAATTTTTCTGTTCACGAGCGTGCGGATCTGCGGGATCGTGCTCTGGCGCACCTGGTTAGCCTATATCATGTCCACAAAATCCTGCCCAAGCGGATTGATGAGTTCGCCTTGGAGTGGCTGAGGTTTGTCGAGCAGAAAGCACCGCCGGCAGTAGTTTTCACGCAGGACTTCGGGCGACCCACAGCTGAGGCCGCTTGGCGCGAGGACACAGCGAAGGTGTGCCTCGGCCTGGCACTCACCCTGTTGCCATATAACCCGGAAGGTGAGGTTATTTATTTATTTATATACAGCGAACAGTAAGCTAAACACTAAAAATTAACTAAATGAATAAGAGAATTGGCTTCTAAGGCCTATCTCGAAAAAAGAATATGGTTCTGGGTTGAGAAAGGGCAATGCCTATTGCAGCAATATCTATTGCAGCATTATAAGATAGGGTCAGGTACTTGGAAGCGATCTGTCCATTTAATGGGAGTTTGTGATAAATATTTATTGTTGTCTGCTAAGGTTTGTATTTTTTAATGAGATCTGTTTGTGCAATTGGCAGGTTCGTTAAGCTGTTGTGTGATATCTTTGGTGTTCATGATTTCGGAGTAGATGAAGGGGTATTTATGTGATATCCTGTCTGTTCTGTCTGCTCTCTCATTACCTACGATTCCGATATTGCAAGGGATCCATATTAGCTAGATTTTTGGGAGATGCTTAGTGGCTACGTTTGTTATTGTTGTGAGGTAGTATGAGTGCCTATTGGGGTTTGTTCTGGATTTTAATGATGATATGGACTCAGAGCATATAGCGTATTTGCTGAGGTTTTTGTACAGATTTCTACGGCTTCGTGGATGGCTATTATTTTGATGGAGAGGACATAGGAGTATTGCGGTAGGGCTCCGGTTTTGTATAGTAGGAGCCGTCTGTGTATAGGAATTTGAGATTATGGAGAGTTTTTTATTGCTAGTTTTCTTGTTAGTAGCTGATTTTTGATTCCGCCAATAGGTTGTTTGTGAGCGTTGTTGTGAAAGCACCAAGTGCTGCTCTTATTGCGGTGTTTTGGGAAGACTATTTCAGAAATTAGGATAAAGTTCACTACCTCCCCGTCACTATATCCTTATTTTCCACTTATTTCTCATGACGCAGTGTATGTGGAGCAACTTAGCCAGGTGTTTGTGGCCACCTCCTCCGAGCTGAAGCGCACGATTCTCCGCAGCTTGGACAATCCGATTAAGAAGTTGG
Organism: Drosophila parvula; assembly: GCA_018904695.1. Taxonomy (NCBI): domain Eukaryota; kingdom Metazoa; phylum Arthropoda; class Insecta; order Diptera; family Drosophilidae; genus Drosophila; species Drosophila parvula. The sequence goes on along the minus strand of JAEIIG010032626.1, from coordinate 14,389 downwards.
GCGTGGAGAACTCCACCTTGCTGCAACTAATCGAGGACTGTCCCAAGGGCATGGAGACCTTGGTGATCCGCATCATATACATACTAACGGAGCGTGTGCCGGCGCCCCACCTCGATCTGGTGCGGCGGGTGCGTGACCTCTACCAGCACAAGGTCAGGGACGTGCGTGTGATGATACCCATTCTGAGTGGATTGTCGCGCGGGGAACTCATTGGCGTGCTGCCCAAGCTGATCAAATTAAATCCGGCTGTTGTAAAGGAGGTGTTCAACCGGCTGCTCGGAATCGGAGCTGAGTTCGCCCACCAGACGATGGCCCTGTCACCGACGGATCTGCTAGTGGCCCTTCACACCATGGATCCCAATGTTTGTGACCTGAAGGCCGTTGTTAAGGCCACCTCTCTGTGTCTGGCCGAACGCGAGCTGTACACCCAGGAGGTGCTGATGGCTGTGCTGCAGCAGCTGATGGAGGTGGTTCCACTGCCCACCCTAATGATGCGCACCACCATACAGAGCCTGACGCTGTATCCGCGCCTCGCCAACTTCGTGATGAACCTGCTCCAGCGGCTGATAATGAAGCAGGTCTGGCGCCAGAAGGTAATCTGGGAGGGCTTCCTCAAGACGGTGCAGCGAATAAAGCCGCAGTCCCTGCCGATACTTTTGCATCTCCCGCCCGCTCAGCTGGTGGACGCTCTTCAGCAGTGCCCCGACCTAAGACCGGCATTAGCCGAGTACGCGGACAGTATGCAGGACGAGCCGATGAACGGCAGCGGAATCACTCAGCAGGTGCTTGACATTATATCCGGCAAGTCGGTGGATGTATTCGTCACGGTAACTATCTACTAGCTACTAACTAGCGCATAAAATCGCAATAAAGTTCACTATCTGTTTCAGGATGAAAGCGGCGGCTACATCAGCGCCGAACACATCAAAAAAGAAATTCAGGATCCATCTGAAATCGGCGTCATCTCGACAGTTTCCGTTTTGACATCTTTAGCGCCACAGCCCGTTCCGCCACCCAGCATCGGCGATTTGAATCAACCGTTGCCCCCAGGCGAGGATTAGCCGCACCCGCAGCTAAATTGTTTTGTTTGGCCATTGCCTTCACCAATTTATTAAATAAGATAAAGATGTCATTTTAATTTAATTTAAAAGATTACATTTGATTCAATTTTCCCCCCGCAAACGCAGACTGAATATTACGGGACGTTAACTGGCGAGCAGCGTTCGCAGCTAGAGCAATACGAATCGTTCTAAGCAGTAGCCGAAGAAAACAAAAACCATTCGCTCTGCTCTCATCCCGCTCTCTGCTTTCGGTTCTATTACTACACGAAAGCACCTTCTTTTATGATATGCTACCGCGCTGCTATATTAAATGAATCGGAATAACTACGATCTGATCTAGCGGTAATCTTCTCACATCAACACTCTATTGAGTCCATATCCGAACGAGTCACGCTTGTCTTAGAGCTAAACGATCTTACACCATCATCGTCATGGGTTTTGGTTAGATACATACATGAAATGTTGTGTCGGGAGTAAATACAATTATATATATAATTATTATATTAATATTTGTTGTTTGACTTCTGATGTCATTTTAAAGGTAGATTTCCTGCATACATATGTCTGTACATATGTAGGTTCGCGGAGAAGCTCTGGGCGCTAAGGTTTACAATGCAGGTGCCCAAACGCATTAATCGACACGTTAGACTCCGATTTGTGTGAGAAAGATGGTGCTGTCTTTACCAACGGCATACAGACGCTTAAACTATCGGTGTGAGCAGAGCCCGGGCATGTGGGTAACACTGGCTTACAATATCAAAGGTGAGTTGAGACTTGACCTGGCTACAGGCTCTCCTTAAATTTAGTTGAAAATCCGTATTAAGTCAGGCTGCTGGCTTGACATCTATCGACACTTGTAGCAAAGACTTTTGATTTTCAAAGTGATTTCCGAAAATAATACCAGTTTAAGTAAGTTTATTATTTTAATTTTATTTTTTATTATTTAAACTTTAACTGCCGTTGTAGCATGCATATAACTGAGATATCTGTATATGCCAAGCATTTATATTGCTTGAGATTAGGTACTAATTCCCAGGCCATCTTGTTGATATCTATAGTGTTACTTCAGCTTCCATCTTCTCACCGGTCAGTCCGGCTAATATATTTCTAGCCGTTATGCGGGACATTTCCTTGCGTGTCTCAATATCAGCGCTGCCGATGTGCGGCAGAATAACAACATTTTCCAGCTTGAGAAGAGGATCATCCAAAGGCAGTGGCTCCGGGGTGGTCACATCCAGTCCTGCCGCTTGGATTGTGTTACTCTTAAGGGCATCGTATAGGGCATTCTGATCCACGACACCGCCGCGCGCTGTGTTGATAAAGATGCAGTTGGACTTCATCTTCTGGAAGGCCGCGGCATTAAAGATCTCCTTGGTCTGTGGAGTCAGGGCGCAGCAGACAATGATAAAGTCTGAGTGGCGCAGCATCTCTTCAAAGTCCACATGCCGGGCATTGACTGCCGCCGCCTCCTGCGGGCGTGGCGACCGGGTCGTATAGGTTATCTCTGCCGGCTTGAAGGGTAAAATGCGTGCCGCTATCTCTTGCCCGATGCGCCCGAAGCCGAGAAACCCGACTCGTGATCCTTTTAGACCCTGGCCGCACATCCACATGGGGGCCCACGACTTCCAGCCGCCGTTGAACACCTGCTTATTGGCCTCAAAAAGTCGCCGGTTGGTGGCCAGTAGAAGGGCTACAGTCAGCTCTGCAGTGGCATCCGTCAGCACGTCCGGTGTGTATCCCACGCGAATGCCACGTTTCTTGCACTCCTCCACGTCGATGTGCTCGTAGCCCACAGAGATGGTAGACACGCATTTAAGCTGCGATCCGGCAGCATCCAGCACTTCTTTGTCGATCTTGTCGGTTAGGGCGCAGTATAGGGCGTCTTTACCGGCTATCTGGCGGATCAGCTCGGCCCGGGGCACAGGCAGGGTCTCACTCCAGGTGCTTACTTGACAGCTGTCGGGTGTTATGGATATTAAATTTAAATATGTATGCTAATTGGCAGGTACGGACAGCAGCAGCCTTAGCAAACCTCTTACGCAGCAACTCCAGACCGCTGGCATCCACATCCGGCCGAGTAACATACACATTTGGTTGGGAGCTCATGGTTCTAATATTTTTTCCTAGCCGCGAGAAGTTTTTGACTACTGTGATCGGCAATCGCGGTGGCATTGGTTTAAATTTCAGCGAAGAGGTAAACAATGTAACAGGTTTCTGTTAGTGTGACCAAGTCGGGGTAAGAAATAGTTAGTAAGCACAAATGGTATTATATCGACGGTGGGATACCCTGTTTTTATAAATCACTATTGTAGTAGCCTCTAATATTCAGCTTAGGGGTTCTACCAGATTATGAAGATAGTATAAGTAAATTTGGAGGTGCGGAATATGTAAAAATGAGATTATTTAATATATTGTTATCCCAAGGAATATATATAGTAAACAAAAAATAAGTTAAACAAAAAATCTATACAAACCCTTACAATACGTCTACCCCCTCTCCCCCAGCAAGCTTACGTAATATAACCAACCATATGCTGTATGGTTGGTGGCAATATATAGTCCCTGGTTTTCCGGGTGTCGAAACCAATATACAATATAATAGGGCATGCACATGAGCAATAGGCAATCTGGTCACACTAACACTCGAAACAGTGTATTTTTGTTATGGCTCAAAACTGAAAACAAGATAAATAAAAGGAAACGATTTGAATTAGGCGGACAGATTCATTCGATGTATGGCCAACGTTGCCTCGTCAAACTGACCACACGAGCATTCGCCCCCCTTTCGCTTAAAGTCCGTCAAGGCAGCCGCATGGCGCAGAGTCCAGTTCGAACGCAGAATGTCTCTCCAGAGGCGGTCGCCCAGCTTGGAAGAACTCCCAGGTTGCGCCAGAATCCGGCTTTTAGAAAGGTAGAAACCCCCGAGTTCAGAAGCATATTCACACCCGAGCTAGAGGCGCTGGTGGATTTGTTTAAGAAGTACAACTACGAGCTGCGGATCGCTGGCGGCGCTGTTCGTGACATTCTGATGAGTATTCCGCCAAAGGACATTGACTTTGCGACCACCGCCACTCCAGACGAGATGAAGGCAATGTTCGAAAAGGAGGAGGTGCGGATGATCAACGCAAATGGCGAAAAGCACGGAACCATTACTCCCCGGATCAACGACAAGGAGAACTTTGAGGTGACGACTCTGCGCATTGATATCCGCACCGATGGCCGGCATGCGGATGTTGTGTACACCACTGACTGGCAACTGGACGCGAACCGTCGCGATCTGACTATCAACTCCATGTTCCTGGGCTTCGATGGCACCGTATACGACTACTTCTTTGGCTACGAGGATCTGCAGGACCGCCGTGTGACATTCGTTGGCGAGGCAGACATTCGGATAAAAGAAGATTACTTGCGTATCCTGCGTTACTTTCGTTTTTACGGGCGCATAGCCACGGGGGCGAAGTGCCACGATGAGGCCACATTGGCAGCTATAACAGAGAATGCCGAAGGTCTGGCCAAAATTAGCGGCGAGCGCATTTGGATGGAGCTTAAAAAGATAGTGGTGGGCAACTTTGGATCAGAATTACTGCTGGAGATGCATCGTTGCACGCTGTTCGAGCACATCGGGTTGCCTGAAAATCCCAATTTTGAGGAGTTCAAGCGTCTGTGCGTCGTTCTGGAGAAGTTTGAAAAACCGCACTATCCCATTTTGTACATGTCTGCACTGCTGCACTCCGTGGAGGACGCCATGGCATTGCACAAGCGGTTGAAGCTATCTGCCTATGAACGGGATCTGGCTCGGTTTATTTTTCAGCAGCGGGAAAAGGTAAATTAATTATTTAATTGCGATTGCCAATTCCATTCATTCTTAAACTAAACCACCAGGTCGATACGGAGTACACAACACTACATGACTACAAGAAGCTGTGCATGCAACAGTATGTGAATCGCGATTACGTGGAACAGTTGTTGAAGTACTCAAACAAGCTGGACTTTTACAATCAGCTCAAGGCCTGGGTAAAGCCGAATTTTCCCATTAAGGGCAATGTTCTAAATGGCCACGGCCTTAAGGGAGTACGACTTGGGTTCGTTTTAAACGAACTGAAGGTCCTTTGGGCAGACAGCGACTTCGAGCTTACCGCCGACGAGTTGCTCAAACAGCTTCCAGACATCTTGGAAAAGGTCCCAAATTCGCCCAATCAAAATAAACGCTCAACGTAACAAAACTTATAGCCGAAGGTCAGTTTTCTTCGTTTCCATATTTATTTTTCGACCGCCAAATCACAGCTTATCTCCGTTTTTCCTATATCCCGCCCTATTTTGTAAAGATCTGAATGGGACGTTTGAATCCGGCCTCGCAGTGATCGGGAGTGCCCATGAGTTCCATATTGGCGAAGCCCACTTCTGCGCTGAGTAGATATTCGATGAATTGCTCAGGGCGGAATTTTATGGAATTGTAGTTTTCCTTAATTTGTTCCTGGAAATATGAAGGAAATTTAATTGAAATGTGCAGTGCAAGGAAGTACATTTATTATGTTTTTTCCATAATAAATTCTTCCACTATTAAAACGCGAATTAGTACTACTAACTACTCACCGATAGTTTCTTGCGCCGCTTGTAGCCATCAAAGGACTGCGGCTCCAGGATCAGCTTGCCACCAGGACGCAGCTGCTGGTACATGCGGCGGAAGGCCTGCTTCAGGCCGGCATCACAAAAGTTCAGGTGGATCCACTTAGTGACCGACAGGCAGAGAATAACATCGAACTGCGGGCGCTCGATCTCCAGTAGCACGTCGTCCTCTAGCACATAGTTGCCGTGCACGAAGCGCATGTTGTAGGGGAATCCCTGGCTAGGCCCAGTTTTGGCCTGTCGCTTGAGCTGGTTAATGGTATTCTGAGCATCCTTGACCAGACCGCGATCTATATCCAGGCCCACGAGGCTCTTCACTTCGAATTTCCTTGCTATCTGAATGGACATGTGGCCAGAGTTGCAACCGATGTCCAGGAGCTCCTTGTTGCGGAACATATCCACCTGTGTGCCTAGCATGTCCAAGCGAATGTCGTGAAAGTCCTTGTCCTGAATTCGCTTGCCGTAGTAATGCTTATAGTTGCCGTAAATGAAGTTGAGATCCTTGTAGTGCTTGGGCTTCCCGTTAAGCTGCAGCCGTTTCTTTGGGCTATGGGGTGGCGGGCGGGGTGCAGTATTCACATATTGGTCGTCATCCTTCTTCAGTCTCTTGGTTTCCTTATCATCTGAGGTAGTATTAGCTCGTTTTTCGGCACATTTGGTCTGCTCTTTTTCCTTGAACTTCGTGTCGTTGTTGTTGTTCAGCACATCCATGGCGAAATCTTAGATTTGGCGAAATAAATAATAAATGTAACTAATATTCCTAGACTCTATGATCGTCGTTTAATGCTCACTATATGGGTCTATTTGTACTTGGTTTCATTAAATTAAATACTTTGCTAATGTTTCAAAACATCAAAATAAACTTAGATTGACTATTCAGAAGATAGCCGTGTGCCCACCAGATTTGTTGTTTATAAGTCCAAATCCCACAAAAATTCGCAAGATAACGGACCGGATTTCCGCCTACTCGGTAACTGGTCTTACTTAAATAGCTAAACAATCCTCTAGACTTTTGGCGTTGCCATACTAAAATACATTTGGCGTTGCCATACTTTTCGAGGAACGTTTTTGTTATGTGTTTTCCTGGCAGCGACTGAAAACCCGGCAGCTTAAATTTGAGGGGAAAACATCCCCGGGAACCGCAAAAAAGCCATGAGACAGGCTAATCGACCCTCGAGCACACTCGAGAGCCGTGCGGTGAGAGCTCCTCTGCAAAAACATCGATATTAATTTCGATTCGTGGATGATTATAATGCGGAAAACTAGGAAGTGCGTGAGGTTTTCGCTTCCTGGCAACTGGATATTAACGTTGCCAGATATCACGTTTATAACTATTTTAATAGATAACTTTCCAGCACTAGTATATTTAAAACTTTGGCGGGATATATCTCAGTAAAGCCGGAGTTGAATTATCACTGCACTTGCAATCAGATCGATCTAAGCCATGTTTTAATATTATTTAGATATGGGAAATTCTCTACTTCGTAAACAGAGAGAATTATAAATTGGGTGAAAAGAAAAAATAAATGAATTTGAGGAAAACTACCTTAGTTTAATAACTTTTTTACTTAAAATTTGTATGAAAAACTTTAGGGGAGTATAAAATATCACAAAAAGGTACAAAAATCGTCATATTGAGAGTTTTAATCGGCTCACCTCAATCAATTTTAATTCTCTTTGTGCACGCATTCAAAGTGAAAAAAAATGTGGCAAGACTTACATACATATGTATACCCATAGAGTACAAGGGTATTAAATAGGCAGGAAGAAGCATATCCGACTCTATAAAATATAAATATATTTTTGATCAGCACCACCAGACAATTATCCGTCTGTCCAACAGGTCTTAGAGACTGTAAAATAAAGAAGCTACCAAATTTGGTGACAACATTCATGTCTGTTGCATGCAAATCAAGTTTGTTTTAAAATTTGTCCACGCCCACTACCGCCTTTGAATTATGTTTATTAAAACTTAATAATAATCTTAATAAAAATGTTTCCCCTGACCCAGTAGGAGATTTTTTTTACGATATGCACCGACTCACATCGGATGGGTCAAGGTAAAGATTTACAACTGGGCGGATAAGTGCAATAAGCATTAGATACATTTACTGACAAGGATTTTTCACAAGATAGCACATGATAATATTCGTTATAAAGCGAGCACATTATACGAAACGGGTCATGGAAACTAAGCTGTAGTCGTCATTTTCCGTATATATTATTCTTCCGCCTTATGTCCTGTTTAATTTAAGTTCTTCATAAATTTCAGCATAATTAGATCAAATCATTTAGACATGTGAATGTACCTTTTAATTTCACATTAATCTGAATCATTTTAAAAAACATCTTCAAAAATGTAAAGCATACTAAGTTTATTTATATTCAATGGGAATTAATATTTATTGCCGCTGATTTTTACTCATTTACATTACATAAAAATTGTATATTAATATTAAACAAATACAGATAAAATTAGTTTTATTTTGAATTTTTCGGATGCGGTTGACTTTTCTAGAAAATTTTCCATATTCATTTTCCGATCATATTTATACTGCCCGCAATGGAAAGAAGACAAAAGTTTTAGATACCAAAATAAAATGGCAGGACTAATTTGCGTAGAAACGGACTCGCTTTTAAAAAAAATATATATATGTACATATGCCATATAAGGTAGGGAACGACTCCTTCACTGCGTTGCGAACTCCTGGCTTAAATTGTAATGGTCTACAAGAGCATAAAATTAGTAATTTAATAAAAATGGAAATGAGAAGTTAATGAAACTCTAAATTTATAAAAATATCGTATTTTTTAAAGGCTAAAATGACTTTACTTCCGTTTATATTCTGTAAGAATTCTTTGAAGATTTAAACAATTATAGTGAGTAATACAAATAATAATATGTGTTTGCTTAGTTATTTTTTAATTGTAATATTTTGTCCAAGAACACCTCACATTAAATATTAATATAAATCTACATATTAATATTTTTATTTTTATTTGTGATTTCTGGTCATTGTCATTCATCACTGACATTTCGCTGTAGTTGGCGGCGAATAATGTTCGTGATTTACATAACAAAGCGCGCTTAATGAAAGCATAATATCTGTTTTTGCAAATTGAGATCCTGGCATTGTTGGCAATCGATGGTTCTGGCGGCTGCACGATGCAGGATTCCTGACCATTCGCGCGTGCCGCATATTGACCCCTGTCCGGAAGAGAAAGGAAGGGTGGAAACAATGGGAATGATAGTTTTTTAGGTGAAGACCAGCGGTCAGTTGAAGTGCGTGCAAGGGTTGAAGCTGGATTATTGACGCGTGGCAAATTTGCCTTTTTATCTTTCCGTGTTATATTCTCCTTCCATGATTATTTACTATACAAGTTAGTAGTTTCTTATCATAGTTCGGTATTCACAAGATCCCTTTGACAATTTATGACCCGTTGTTATTGTCTGTACAATTATGAATTTTAAAACAGTTCCCTTTTTATTTTCCCGAAAGTATCTCAAGATGCCATAACCCAAAGTGCCCATTAAGCGGCAAGAGATAAATTCTATCAAAATAAATTGTAAAAATCTTGTAAAAAAGGGCAGGCACCACACGAGATATTTCCCAGGGAAAACTGGCTCGAATTGAAGGAAGTAAAATTAAAATAAAATATCCGTTTAAACAAAAGGGATGGTTGGCTGGGCGGCTGTTGGAACCAGTTTTAGCTACTTTTCCCAACAAAAGGATGCAGCATCTATTAAAACTTCAAATGACTTGTTGTTTTTGCCCTCGGCAGCGTCCACGTACCTTGATAGATGGAAGGATGGATGGGTCACCGTGCAGCATCCCGGGGCATAGGAAATCCAAAACCAGTTTGCACCGAAAGCTGCACAGAGTCCAACACTTAATCCTGATGCACATGCGCCGAGGGGATTTGTTCGGTCAAATCCTCGACCAATTTGAATGCCCAGACCAGCGCCGTAACCCCGAAGGGCGACACAGCTAACCAGCCCACCAGATCCAGAGCAGTTGACAAGGCAACGCCGGCCAAGGGTCGGTTCCCGCTTCTCGGTCCAGCGTATCCCCTGTAATTCGATTCGTTCGGGGGTAGCAAAGGGTTGGTTGCCGCCATGCCCGCCACTATTGTAACTTTATAATTTCGGGTCAGCGTGCTGGTCTACTCCCAATTTCCACATATCCCCTTCTGCCCCTGATCCAGCTCCAGTGCAGCATACAAAGGTAGCATCAAATAATTTTGAAATATCCGGGGCATTGTTATCCTCGCAAAACGGTCATTTGCATGTTCAGTGGATGAGTGAAAAGTCTGTTCATATTTGGTCCATTTTCCCCTTTTTTCTTTGATGAATGTAGTTTTTATGGTTAAAGTGTTTGATATTGTGGCAGAGATTTGCTAGCTGCAGTGGAAAATTATTATTATTAAAGAACTAACATTGGGAATAGAGGGAATAGCTTACTAATCAAGAATACTTAAAAAAATCCTGATTTATTCTTCCGGAAAGCAAGTCTCAATCATCTATATAGTACTACTTTTTTTGCACACTTTTCTCTATATTCTTAATTCCGACCTATCTATGCCCTGCGTCTGACCCATCGAAAGTTGAACAAAGACCGTGTCTTGGATGGTTCACCTTTGGGTTAATCTGCATGACTATTGGCAGTCGATGGCCATAAATTCAGCTTAATGCGGCAGTGACCCAAAAACCAGGACCTCTCCTTCGAGCGGAGTCTTTACGGATGAACGCATTTAGCAGTTCAAGCTGGCATAACAGAGACTCAGACGCAGCCAAGACGAACTCTGAACCCACCCCTTCGCTGGGTCAATGAAAAATCGCTTCAGTTTTGAGGCAAAAATCATTAGATTCGTCACAAAAAAAGGAGCGCTATAAAAAGGGGGAAATGCTGGAAAAAGAAAAGCGGCAAGGAGAGCAAGGATTGCAGACAGACCTCAAGGCAGACCTTTCAATTGTCTTTGTTTGCATTTCACCTCTGCGCGTAATTTACTGTGAACCCGGCGAGGATCCGGGTCAGGATGAGGACGGAGACGGAGACGAAGGCGAAGACGCAGACGAGGAAGTCTGATGATTATCTCCGCCTTTGGGGTTGCTGCTGCTGCATCTTTGCTAGCAGTGACATCATAAGACGTGACACATTTGAACTCGAAGCAGGACCTCTTGCCGGAGATTCTGCACCCTTTGATACCTGGGCCTCGGTTATTTGATCGCTCGTAAATTTCTGTTTTCGCAGCGATCCGTTCCTTTTCCTAATCTCAATCGCAATCCTTCGCCGATTTTTTGCACTGTGGGAATTTTTTGCGGAAGGAAGCGCAATCATGATCGATAGCTGTATAGGGTTTCAATCGGGTTAAAGGGGCGTCGATCGATCGAGCCCTGTTCTGGGTTTTGCAAAATTGGAAACTTTTCATTGTTAAAAAGTAAAATTGGAAATCACAAAACTGCAAGTAATAAAACTTCTAGCAGACGGAATACTATATTTAATTTAAATCTCTTTTATTGTCGAAAAGAAAATATTGTCACAATGGAAATATTATCATTATAAGAATTATATTACTTCAAATTTGAACATTTTCACGGCAAGAAATGGATACATTTGTGATATTTCAGTTCAGTTATGCTAGAAATGCAAAATATAATATAAAATAAATAGAAATAGAATGCAAAGCCTAAATGAAGGTATACATACTATAGAAGATTATTATTCTGGTACCACTGTTCTTACAAATGCATTTGAAAAATTAAGCTTTTATAGCCACAAATGCGATTTATTGTGTTAATTATCTTGAAATATTGCTTCTCCATCCCCTGCAATTATTGAATTGTAGATACCCAAAGCTTAACCGCTTAATCATAGAGTAAGCTGTTGCTTTCCGCATTTTCACACAATTTCCCGGACACCGTTTTTCCAGAGAAAACCAGTTTGTTCAAATCTCTATGCGGCCAGCCCCTTGACCACAGGCCATTTCCAAATTTACATTTTGGTGGATTTTCATTGGGTGTTTTGTTGATATTTTCTGGACGCGTGTCAGACAGAAGTTAACCCCTCGACGACCGCTTGACCACCGGCACGCTGGACAGGATTTCAGTTTGTTTTGGTTGTAGTTGTCAGCACATCCTTTTCAGGACACGTGCGTGTGATTAAGAAGTCGCCTTCGGTCAGTCGGCAAGTTGATTTGCGATTCGGGATCTTGACGAGGCCTGACGAACGCTGAGCTGGAGTCGTACATAATACTATATATAAAAAATACACAAGTACGCGCAGTAGGGCATCACCGGCTGGGATGCTGGACTTGCAACAACAGCGCTCTGCTCACGCATCAACCCTTTATACGCATTATTTTTGTTGAAAACTTTGCGATTTGAAATCGTTATAAATGCTACATTTTGGCAAAAGGCCTGTCATTGTCACGAACATCGGGAAAAAGGGGTAGCTTGCCACAAAGGATACAGGCCGCGATGCTGGGCCCTGAGCTCATAGAAAAATCGCTGCGCGTTCAGATGAGAGCAAAATAAAAAATACAAATTTCGCTGACCTTCCCGCAGAATTAAAAAAAAAATGCTCAGAGAGAAAGGGACAAAAGAGAGAGAGAGCGAGGACCCAGTTCAGTTCTCTTAAATTGGTGTAGCAAAAAGTAATAAAATGGTTTTGATACTGAAGTCAAAAGTTTTGGCATTTTCAAGGACATCAGCGCATCATTATTATTATGTGTTTCCTCTGCTCCAACTTTTAACGATCAATCATCAATCGATCCATTGTGTACTATAAGGTATCGACGCTTCGGTTGAGAAATTAATGATCTTTATAACAGATAAAAAAGAAGCTAGGCAGGCGGTAAGAAGTCAACAGAATAAATAGCTCAGCCGCTTAGATATTCTTAATAATAAATTAATGTGCTAATAAATGTCTTAGTATATTTTGTACTTAATATATTTAAGCAATGTTTTCATTTTATAAATGTATATATATAGATAAAACTATTACCCTTTTATAATAAGTTAACATTATAGAATAGCATCAGCAGTCGAGTCGATGTAGAAAACCTAGATCACGATGCCTTCAAGTTCGCCTTCAATTCGCCCACACCTACTACCCTGTAGCCTTGAATTTCTTTTAATAGGAACACGAAAATTTTATTAATTATATTCTGCGGAAGTTCCTTAAAAATGTAAATACAATTGGATGATATTCCCGGTTGTTGCGAGATAATAAAATTGCAAAGTTCAATCTACCTCCTGTGTCTACCTATGGGAAATTTGATTTTTTATAATATATGTATTTTTTTAAGTATTCAAATTTTTGTTTATTATAATGTTTTAAAAATCCATTCACCCGTTTTTTTACATATTGCAAATGTTTACTTAGCAGCTTATTGTTAAGATACCATCTCTTAAAGTCAGCTGTTACAAATGTCAAATGTAGCTTGTTTAGCTTAATTTGGATTCTCACGTTCAAATCAATATCTGCAACAAAAGAACATAAAACACTAAAATTTTAAAGGAATATTAATTCTTGAGGTATTAATTTTATGTTAATACTAATATGTGCCTTGATATGTGCGTCCATTTAGTCATTAGTTGCAAATTCAGAACATATTGTCTGAACAAGGTCTTTCTGCAACATTTCCCTTGATTTCGATATTAATATCATACCCGTATATGGAAACGATGTGTTGCTTGTACTTTGGTCCGTATTTCTATGAAAAGTATAGGAAGTAATATAGGTCTTGAAATAAGATATACAAGTATTTCAAGTTTCTAAAGTTGTATGCTATCTTTAAATTTAGCCCACACAGTTTAATAATATATTTAAAAAAAATGTCATATTCCCCGTAGTGCTCTGGTCTCATATGTAGTCTCCACGGTTGTATAATTTTTGAAGTTATTGAATGTGATTAATTTTGTAATAGCTATGTATATTTTCCTAAATATGGCGCTTAATTCGTTGATATTCACATCTGCGCTGGAAGTTTTTCAAAATATCATTTCTCACACTGATTGCAATCTGGTTTGCTGGGCAAAATGAAAATACAAAAAATAAACGCATAATTTTATTCAGGGAGCCGATGCAATAAACTGCAAATGGCAAATGCATAAATTTTCCGGGTTTCATTCCGGCGGCTTGCGAATTTTGCTCCGGCAGCGGCAAATGTAACCCAAATGATGCACGTCACAGTTTTTGTAGTGATTTGCATAATTTTGGCATTTTCAATTAAGCGGGTGTCCCGGAAAAGCGACAAGCGAGGAGGGATGGCTCCGGGCTTTGACTTGTGCCAATGTTATGCAAATTTCCCAGGCTGCACACCACCGAATCCAACGGGTTAAGAGATTGCCCAAGACAAGCCCTTGATTTCATTTTGATGTCTTGTGTTTGGCATTAACCGTGCTAAATGTTAATTCTCCTCAAGTGCCAATAGTCTCGTCTTGAGGCGGGGATTTTCGATTCGGCAGGAGACGCAGAGTCCTCTGTTTGGGCAACTCAATTGAATTAAATTATATATTCATGAGAGGCACATTTACAGACAATAAACATGTGAGGCGCAAAGTCGATTGGTAAGTGCAAATATATGGTTAAGTAATGAGGTGAACTTAGTGCAAATAAATAACAGAAAAGAAATTGAAAATAAATACATATGAGTTAAATCTATAATGTTATTAAACTATGAGTAAACAGTATGTATTT
>JAEIIG010032625.1:0-12265 GCA_018904695.1 Drosophila parvula | reverse complement strand
CAAGATTGTAAATCCAGAACCGGAAGTCAAAACGGAATCAACTGCAGTGGAAGTTGGTGCACAGGAGTACTGGGGTCTAGTTAATAATGAACCTCCTGGAAGATATGTGGACGAAACAACTATTAAATCAAAATTAAGGAGTGAACAATTACCAGTTGAAGCCCCAGTCCACCCTGAAGAAGTTGAAAAGTTGGAAGAGAAAGCACCCGATGAGGAGATACCGGTAAAGGAAGATTTAACAGACCAAGTTCCAAGATCATAACAAGCTTCTTCCCGAACTGAATTAATGTGGTAACAACTCTTAAGAACTGAAAATATAAAACCAAAAGAGTATACTTGACAGTTGTTTGGTTTTTAAAAATATGTATTTATATTTAATCTGAGGGTTTCCACTTGAGGATCTTGTTTGAGGAGTTCTTCTGTTACACAATATAGTATTCGCAAATGTTAAGCCGATTTCTCTATTTTTCACTGGCGGTGTTTGTTTGTTTTTTGTGTAATCTCGACCTTAAGTTTTTGAAATGAGTAAATTTGGATTTTTTCTTTTTGTTTTTGGTTTCTTTTTTCTATCATTTGTAACGCACACGAATTCTACATGATTAATTTATAATTGTATGTTTTAGGCGAGAGCCCCAGTACGCTTTCGGCTTTCGGCTTTCGTATGACATATACAATTCGTAAATATATATAATATATATGTATATATAGTATTTAATTTAACAAATACATTTGTAGGTTATCGCAAGTTGCTGCACTAAGTGAACATTTATGTAATCAATATGTTTACATTCATTGATATTTGACTATATTGCAAGGAGCGATCACACCCAGTCCTCTCATCGACGGATGGGACAGCCCCTCGCAATGCGTAATGGGTATTGTACACACAAGTATATATATCCATATTATTATTATTTACTATACAAATCTTTGGTTTGGGGGAGTTTGGGGCAACAACAAGCCTTTAACAAAGCCTTAGACACACTGTAGCGATTCTGTAATTCCTGCGGATAATCTAGTTTGAAAAAACCATCTCCTGAATACTGTTAACCTTCCATCAAACTCTACACACGGGTTACTTACTGGTTTCTTACTGTGTACTGTGTGATGAATTACTGTTTACAATTTACATATTCTTTGGCGTTTATTGTGTACCTTCTAACCAAGCTCCGACCCTGGCCGCAGGACTCTGTTTTGTGATCTGTCCAGATGGTATTATTGGATATGTGGCTTGAGTAACTCGGAGAATTGCTGCTGCTGCTGCTGCTACTGCTGCTTGTGTGTAAATTTATCTAAAAAATCTCATCGGTTTGCAAAGCTATATTGCCATTATCGTTAACTAGCGGATCGGGGGCGACCAGGGCCTGGCAACAAACCAAAATCATACATATATCATAATAATAAGTACGTACACGTAAACACTAAATAACTGACAACGTTGAAAGCATATTATCATATTATATATCGAGTTTGCAATGCCTCAACTGTGTAGCCTTTATGCGGATATATAACTAGTTGTATATCTGTATATAATATATATATATTTGTATATATATTGCAACAAATTTCCACTACAAAAAACTGCACACACTCAACTTAGGGGGCTAGCTTACGAGTTATATATATATAATAATATTTTCATACTATTCCGACAAATCCTTATATATCCTCTGGTAGCTAAAGCAAGTGCGTGGCATTGTATTCGGCAATTGCTTGACTTTGTATTTCTTTCATCATTATTTTTAATTATTATTATTATTAATTGTTGTATTTTGTAATCAACATTTAGCAGCATTATTGTTTCTGTTACTCTTTTGTTATATGTTTCGACATCGGTGTATATGGTAAAGCCAACTGGTGTGTTTGCTGTTTAGTCGTGTGTTAAACGTTTGCCATTTTGCACTACAAAATCGAAGTGAGTGTTCTGTGGACAACGGAGGAGCAATTTGGGGGAGAAAATTCCTTAGTAGGTGGGCTGCTGGTACTCCATGCCGGACTGCTGCTGTTGCTGCTCCATGCCGCCTAAGGAATATATTTATAATTTATATTATTTATATTATTATAAGGGGTTATGTGGGAATGTGAAGAACATCCTCTATTTACCCTGCTGCGGCTGACCAAAGGGTGAGGCGCTATATTGATCATTGTCATTGTCCATGGAGTAGCCGTAGGCCTGCTGGTGCACCACATTGGCCGGGTCCGTTTCAAAGGCCGAGGTGAACTCATCGCCGGCGCCAATCAGGAATCGTTTGTAGGCCATCAGAGCGCACAGGGCCTAGACACAACCAGATAATAGAAAGTTATTAATTTTTCTAATTCAACGATGGGAGCAGGTGAGATGATATGTACGCACCCAGGTGGCTATCGAGAAGAGGCAGAACCAAATGGCGGTCTTCATGCTGCCAGCTCCGATGCCCAGCGGTGGCGGTGGTGATGAGCTCCATTGGGACCACAAATAGAGGAAGGCCACAAAGTACATGAAGGTCCAGAAGGCTGGGAAAAATGAAAGAGATATATCTATATGCCAACATAACCTAGTTAAGGGGTTTGTATATTAGGGCTTACCCGAGAAAGCCATATCGGCCATGACGTAACGCTTTCTACTCTTCACCGACGACATCCGTTCGAACAGGAACTCGCCGCCCATGAAGCCCATGGAGGCGAGGAAACCAAATACGCCAACCATGTTGCCATACTTACAGGCCATACCATCGCCATTGTACAGGCAGTATTCCTTGCCCTCCTTCTCCGTCCAGCCCTCGGAGGATATGCAGCCAAACACAACGACTGAGAAGAGCTATTAAATGGAGTAAATTCCTTGTGAGTGGAGAGGATAGCATACTTTGCATATAAATAATACAGAGTGTGACACTCAAGCTGAGTTAATGAGCAATTAAAAATAGAATTTGCTCAAAACTATTTGTATTTCAAGCGTGATAAGTCTCTAGTTCATTTAAATTGGATTATCTTCTAATAGGTTAAGAAAAACCTCATAAATCTAAAGTAGACTTAACCTAGATATCCCCATTTATGTTATAAAGTTTCTCTGCTTATTTTATCCTGATTTACATGGTTCCCGAAGCTGATTACATTCCTTTAATCCTTGTTACACCCCATCCCAAGCCTAATACTTTGTTTATGTGATTTCTTTTTCGCAACTCCCACTTTTGGCTCATCGATTTTCTTTTGGGGCAGGTGCAACAAGCCAGAAGTTCAAGTACACAGACAACGAGGCAGACACGTACTTATGTTTGTGACCCAAATTCGCGGCGGAATGAAGGCCAAGTTTAGTTTGTTTGGCCGGATGGGGGGAAAAGCTGGTAGGATTGCAATCGCAAGGACCCAGTGTCCTTGGTCAACAGAGTGGGCAAATATTACGTATACACAAATGGTAGGGGCAAAAACGAATCCCCTCTCTCCCCATCACTCCCGGTTATCGCATATTTCCCACTTCGCTGGGTGACGCACATCAAATCGGTGGATAAAAAGAAAGTTCTCTGAGTTTCCAAGTCCTAAGCCAGTGGCCCCTTTTACGACATTTAATTATAAAGCTTTCAGGGGCGTGAGAGTTTTTATGGCGCCGCTGCAGCTGATCCCGTTTGCCCCCCCTTACCAACCTAAGCCCCTGGACACGTTTGGATAAACAAATCCCAAGAACACTATTCCCATGCTTTTGCCGTTGTCACTACGTTTATGCGTTGCGACATTTAGGGATTACATTACGCATTCAAGGATGTCAAGCACTGTTTATGGGGGAGTCTCTAATGTCCAAGCACTTTCTGCGATAGTAAACATTTAGGTGAGAGATGGAATCTACTGAAAATCTTTTTAATGGACTTTTATCAAAGGTGCTTAGTATAAATTTAGTTTCACTAAAGACCTTTTTGCTTAAAATATTTATTGCTCAATGAAGTCGAGCTATAGCTTACTCAAAACTCTTTGGAAGTGGATTAAAAGAATTGGTAGTGCCACAGAAATTTCTGGAGTTTTTAAAAACGCTTGAAAAGGTGTTCAAAATTGTTCTAGAGAATTTTACTTATTACAAATATTCAAGTTTAGTCTGAATACTGTTTTAGACACATTTTTAAGGGATTTAAATGCCTTAAATAGCGATTTAACTCATAATGTTTTAATAGCTTTAAATGTAATGTTAATATTAACCTTTTTAGGTATTACTTAAGCACTCATGAGGATCATAAACATTATTAAAGATTTAGAAACAATTAAGCAGATGCACCAAAGGTAAGTTAAGGTTTCAAACACCTCAAATATGTCTCTAATTTACGAGCTATAACATTTGGTAGAGCATACTCTTAGACAGCTATTTCAGGCTTTTATTTCGAGTGTAAGCTAAAATTCATGAATCCCTATTTGGGGACACTTTCGTAAACTACTTAAGTGCCGTGCAAACAGCGTGATAATCATCAAGTCGTGTGAGTGCCCCGGCCCGTGTCCGTGTCCGTGTGTGTTTTTGTGTGCTTTCTGGCGTCCGAGATATGAGAAATCTGTGCAATTCCCCGAGCGGAGCACTCAACCGGAGTCCCCCGGAGTCCTACTTACCCAGCAGAGTGCCCGGATGACAACCTGGGGCTTCATGGCGAACGTGACCGGATCAAAGGCACCGCCCGCCTTCCCACCTCCATAGGCGCCACCGTTATTAATGCTGAGTATCTGATTGAGCATGTCCATGTTGCTGGCTATTTGGCTATATTTGAACTATTCGCGTTTTCAGTTCAGTTTCGAGTTCAGTTCGGGTTTTCCCACTGGCGTTTTCGCAGCTTGTTGTGAAAAATCGAACGCTGTCTTCGGTTTGTGGGGCCAAGGGCAATGCGGGGGCGTCTCACCCACTCACAGAACTCACAGAACTGTGTGTGTGTATACCGAGCGTGTTTCTGTGTGTGTGTGTGCAGGTCTCTTTTCTTTTTTTTTTCTCGCAATTATAGATTACGGCACCCGTGCGAATGTTAAGTTTAAGCTAAAACTCAGCTCTGATTTGTCGAGATGCACTTTTCCGTTGCGGCGCCGCGCTCTGCGTTAAATGTCACTGTGTGTGTTTTGCTTTTGTCCTAATCAATGCATAATTGATGAACACAAATTTCAAGGGCCTGATTTTCACTTTTACTTTTTTCGCCAGCTACGCTCTCAACGGTACTTCGACTGTCAACGCGCAGGACTCGTCCCAAGCATGGTTGCCAACTCTTCGGGGTGTTACAAAAAAAAGCTTACAAATCCTTAGCATGAAAGCTCTACGAAGCTTTATTTTGTGAAAATGTAGAGGGATTTCGAATGCGCGAAATAAATTATTTTCTCCTTTGAATTTCACGTAGTAAGCGACGACACATTCGCCATCGTTGAATAAAATTCTTTAACATTATTTTTAAGCTTGCGAGTTTCAATTTGGCGCCCACAAAGTCCACAATCCACAAATGAAATCCACAAAGGGGCAAAGCTTAAGTTCACATTCTCTCTGTTAATCAGTGTTGTTATTTTTATCAATATTAAATACTAATTTATTGAATTTATTACCAAGTTCTTAGCAAAATACCGCACGATTTAAGGAAGGTTTTTTTTATACAAAGGATACAAGGATACACATACCTTTTCTTCAAATTTCCCGCTAGCCGTTGTACTTTCACCTTCTCCCGCATGTGTCAATTGAAAAACACTAGATCTAGTGGGAAAATGGCTAAATTAGCAACACTGCTCCCATATCGTGGGAAAAAAAAGCGCCAAAGAGCAGCGAATTTGGCGGGCACGGCGAACGCTGAATTCGCCCCAAGCAGCAGCTCTCCAAACTTAAGCTTTCAATGTACTGTTAGGCGTAGCCAGTGTGACCATCCTTGACTTTAAATTCAAAATATATTGTTTTTTGGATTTTCGTGTTTGATAAATAAATTATGGCGGCGTTTAAGGATTGCAATGATTTTTGTTGTCCTCGACAGACAAAGGAGATACAACAGAAGATAGGAAGACATCCATACAGTTTTGATAACGCAAAATATACAAGTATGTGGGATTGGGCCTCCTTGAGGGTAAATATAAAAATGTTTGATTTATTTACTACAAGATGGTGTAAAATTATTGATAATCTATAATCTTTGGTGCTTAAAAACGAATTTATTCGTCTAACTTATGCTGTGCTTTAAGGAATTTGTTTATTAATATATTAATAAGCCAGATTTAAAATTTTGTCAATCTTGTAATAAGCTCTCCATATATTTTTTTACAATTTCACTTGAAATTTTTTTTTATAGACCGGCTACGATGACAAGTTGGCATACGACGCTTGCTGTGCTAACAGTAAAAGGAGAATTGGAACCCCAGAAGATCAGACCCCATACCAAGACGAAGGACTGAGGGATCTTGGCGGCCCCTACGCCACGCTCTCATGGGCTGCCCAGCGACCCTTCTTAGTCAAGAAGAAGAAGTCCAAATGGCTGGAGGAGCACGAGAAAAGGCTTCAGGAGGAGGCCGAGGCACAGGCTACATACACCCCGGCAAAATATACCATGTGGCAAAATCTGATCAAGGCACTGGTCAAGCTCAGACGGCTAGAGCGATATCGACTGCAAAACGCTCAACAGAGACTCGATGCGGAGCAGGCGGTTGCGGAACCCGTAAAAGATCTCAATGGCAGCCACTTAACCCACGAAAAACCCGATCTTAATGAGGAAAAGAAGAAGGCAAAGCCAACGCCCGAGCATATAGAGGCAGACCTCCTTAATTTATTTGGCAAGGTTGGAAGCATGGGCAAGGATAAGAAGAAAGGGAGCCTAGTATTAGACACTCCATTTGGAAAGTATACACAAAGCGAGACACGGGATGCTCGCCGGATTAACGATTTTGTTGCCGCCCTGCATCGAACTGCAAAGAAAATTAAGAAGAGAAACGCACAGAAAAATGGCACTCCTCGCTCAAATAGGAGCCTCAAAAGGATGCACCAGGATAACATTGATCGCTTGTATCCTTCGATCAATAAGACAGCTCCTCACGCAAAACCTGTTGAGCAAATGGAAAGAGGCAAGGCTAAGTTAGCTGCCAAAGTTCATCCACTTCTGAAAATCCAGCATGGATTACAAACTTCAGTAAGCGCCAAGATTCCACAAAAGAAAACTACCAAGGTGGGAGTCAAATTTTCATGGAACTCAAGGAAGATATTAAAGGGTAATACTAGGGCCAAGACGATAATGTCGAAGCCCTTCGACAAACAGCTCAAGGGAAAGAACGTCAAGCTGCCCGAATTAATGCCTCACCCCAAGAACCAATTTTTCGAAAAAAGGATGTCCAAAAATGAAGAAAAGAATAGAGGAAAAAAAGAAGAAAAGTATAGGGGTAAGAGAATACGAAAGTCCTCTTCCGGAACTCAAAAGTCCAGAGTGAAAAGCAACTCCGACCCGAATTACCGAGCTCACAAAACTGGTAAATCTAGGCGAAGATCTAGCGATATAAAACCACAAATCTCCCAGCAATTCCATAAAATGCTGAGGGGCAAACATGCCAAGATTCCCGAACTAAATTCGTCCCTGATGAGCAGAACAAAAATAATACCACCAAGTAAAAAGAATAAAATGAACCTAAAGGATAAAACTTTGCACAAGATAATGTCGCAGTCTTTCGACAAGGGAAAGAACGTCGAGGTGCCCGAACTGCTCCCTGCCCTGAGGAGTCCGCACCAAATTCTCGATTTTATTGACAAAAAAGACGAAAAGAAAACGGTTAAGGAAGAAGGAAAGTCCTATTCCGTAACTCACAAGTCCATAGTGAAAAGCAACTCCGAGCCGAATTACCGAGCTCACAAAACTGGTAAATCTAGACGAAGATCTAGCGATATAAAACCACAAATCTCCCAGCAATTTCATAAAATGCTGAGGGGCAAACATGCCAGGATTCCCGAACTAAAGTCGTCCCTGATGAGCAGAACCAAAATAATACCGCCAAACAAAAAGAATAGAATGAAACTAAAGGATAAAACTTTGCACAAGATAATGTCACAGTCCTTCGACAAGCTGTTTGAGGGAAAGAACGTCGAGATGCCCGAACTGCTCCCTGCTCTGAGGAGTCAGCACCAAATTCTCGATAAAATAATTGACAAAAAAGAAGAAAAGAAAGCGGTTAAGGAAGAAAGAAAGTCCACTTTCGGAACTTACAAGCCTAAGCTGAAAGATAACTCCGTGCCGAGTGACGAAGTTCACAAAACCGCAAAATCTAGGCAAAGATCTAACGATATAACGCCACAAATCTCCCAGCAGTTTCATAAAATGCTGAGGTACAAAAAAGGCAGGATTGCCGAACTAATGACGCCCTTGATGAGCAGCACCGAAACATTTTCGACAAGTAAAAAAAAAAGGATAATGTCAAAGCGCTTCGACAAAATGTTTGAGGGAAAGGACGTCGAGATGCCCGAACTAATACCTGCTCTTAAAAGTCAGCACCAACTTCTAACCAAAAAAAAAGTAAAGAAAATGGTGAAGGAAGAAGAAAAATCCTCTTCCAGAACTCACAAGTCTAAACTGAAAGGACACACCAGGAAAAGATCTAACGATATAAGCCCACAAATCTCCCTGCAGTTCCATAAAATGGTGAGGGGCAAAAAAGGCAGGAGTTCCGAACTAACGCCGCCCCTGATGGGCCCCATCGAAATATTCCCTAAAAGTAACACCCAAAAGAGGGCATCGAAAAAATCGGAGTTAAGTTTTCTACGCAGTAACTTGAAAGAAAAGGGGTCCCATATATCGTTTAAGAAAAAAAGGTACTCGGCCCCCATCTCGAGGAGATCCCTCCGATTGGTCGTACCCGGAAATGTATTACCCCTAAAAAAATTTTCGTATTACATCAGGAACTCAGCGCCGGATCGGAGCATAGTCAGGAAGGATGGCTCGAAGCGTTTGATTTCCTATCTGAGTAAAAAGAGTATCTCCAGCCTGATAAGCAACAAATTGGAAATCGCAGAGAAGAAGGCGCGGGCACGCGGCTCTATAGTCAACAGAGCAGACATTGTCCAATCCTTGCTGTCCGCAAGGGAGAAGGCGAAGAGAGTCATGGAGTTGCCGCGTACAGATGTAGATGACTTCATGTTCGGCACCGTGCCGGAGAATCACCAACCACAGGATAAGCAAGATCCAAAGACAAGCGAATTAATTGCAAACCGTGAGAAGGTCATAGAGAACCACCAACCACATCCAAAGACAGTAAGCGAACTAATTGCAAACGCTGAGAAGGTCATAAAAGACTCCCAATCGCACCTGCAATCGGTACGCGACGAGATCAATAAAGTTGAGAGTGAAGAACTCTGGCAACAGACCGCACAAGAAAAATTTCAACAGGATTTCGTCTTGGAGGAAAAGTCCGTTGTGCAGGCACGTATCCGGGAGCTGATGAAGTACGTGGTCATCAGAGATGATTTTCGGCCCCCGAAGCGACCAAGGGATTTCGTAAAAGAAAACATTGAAATGCTCCAGAAAATGCAGCCGCCGAAGAGAGTACAGGCGAAGAAAAAGCGAAAACCCAATAAATTATTCTCCAGCACCCTGGAATATCTGCAGATGCCCAAGCTCCCTGATATCCCCGAAAGCGACTGTGCTCAACAGTTGCTAGGTCAGGCGTTTGTATCCTCCAAGCCACTGAGAATAAGGCGCCACAAAGATTTTACCTTCGGCAACCAGAAGGATCGTCCCGAAATCCATTCAAAAGCTGATCCTGTTGAGACAGAGGAGAGGGAAATACAGAAATGTGAAATCTGCGATATGCTAAGATCTGGTAAGGAAAGACTAAAACCTTTCTTTAATTAATATATTTAATATTTGTTCTTTACAAACAGCAGAGTGTGCGAGCCCGGATTTTATTCAGAAGACAAAGGCACAGAAATTGCTAAGTAGAGCTTGGAATCATGAGATGGAGCTGGATAAATGGTGCCCTAAATACTGCTAGTTTCTGGGATACTTCTGGGATACTCCCCAAATAAGAATCCCTAAAGAGAACAAATAATCTCTGGAGAATCATAAGAATAACGATGCATTTTTTAATCTTATGATTGTCCAAAGATTATTTCTCGCTTCTGGGTATTATTGCAGAGTCTTAGTATTAATATTCGAAACCTTAATTTAATTTACCTTAATGTAACTGAGGAGGAGAACGTAACCGCATTTCGGAAATCTTGATTTTGACACATATTTCTAGGTTTATTTTTTAAATTTAGGTTTTAATTTTCTGTACAAAATTGTCCCCTTCCCAAATGAAAATATTAAATGCATTAATGAACAGGAAGCTGAACTCGCAGATGACCTGCACTTCCTACTATGATTTCCTCACCTCTGAGCAAGTCTTACCGGATTCTTTGAACTGCAGGAATACCCGATGCAATCCTCCCAGCCAAAAAGATGTAAAAAGCCATCTCGGCTTGGTCGAGCACCGGCTGAAGCATTTCGATGTGGATGACAATGCGACGGAGTGGTATGTGGGCACCCGAACCTTACCAATCGAAAGTCGGCGTATGCTCTGCTCTACATATCGGCAATCCACAGGGAATGAGCTGCAACGGAGCTACAATGCGGTCACTTACTCTGCTCAGGGACGACGAGTGTCACCGGAGTTCTTGAATCTGCTCAAGCAATACAATTCCCGGATGCCTGGCCTGGAGCAGGTGCCCAGCCAGTTCCGCAGGCTGAGCTTCGCCTACTACAAGTACGATGCGGAGGGCAAGAGGCGTCACATGCGTCCGGGCATTGATACGGCGGCCCCCCTTGAGTTTTCCATTCCCACGAATAATAAATATCTCGAGCAATTCTTGAGGGGACAAGGGATTGTGACTGGCCAACAAGCTTCTCTGAAAACGGAGCCGAAGCCCAGTGGCTATAATTCCTCGTCCTCCAAGACAAAGCGCAAGCAGAAGCGAGTGGTCCAACGTACCATGGATAAAGGTGATCAGGAGAAAAATAGGAGGGCAAGATGTAGAGCTCACAAAGAAGATAACTACCCCATGGAAAACGAGGACGATCCGCAATGCAGCTGCACTTGTCCCTTGTTGCCCAGTCCCAACTGCAACAATACATGTAATCAAGAGCAGTATTGGGACGCAGAAGACCCAGCTGATAAAGATAACTCGGAGGATATGGAGCAAAAGAACCGAAAGGAAGACAAGAAGAACAAGAACTTAAAGAACGATGGGTTGCAGATAAAAATGGGAACTAAAAATAAGAGTATAGCTAAGCTACATCGAGTTTTTAACTCCAATCTTCCGGTGCCATTATTTTGTGAACCCTCTATGCCTATATCTTGGTGTACGCAGCCCAATTTCACGGAGAAATTAGCCGAGTACGAAAAACGTCTAAGAAGGATTGCCCCCGCCTGCCGTTATATAGGAAATAAGTGTACTGATTTTAAGCGATCCATTCAGTGCATCTGCGATGGTAATAACAATACAAATATTTCATCCAACTGCAAGCAGAAGGTCCTGGATTGTTCAAGTGGTAAGGACCACTTGGTTATTATCGATCCACATAATTCCGTCCGTACCTGCAATAACCGACACCTCCGCGTGGATTGCCTCCAAGAGCTTAAAAAGATATCTTGTATCAGAGGATCGGGCATTCCTCCTAAGAAAAAAGTACGCCGGATCTGGCCGTGCATATGTAAAAGGTGTTCGGAAAAAAATCCAAAGTTCCATAAGGGATCCGAAACGGATCCTGAGAATACGGAGACAGATAAATCCAGAATGTCGGAAAGCGACAAGGAGAATGGAACACAGCTTTGCGGAAGACCCAGCATTGGGTGCCGGATTCCGTATGAAATTAAGATACCTGCTTCCTGTACAAGAACCTCATGCACCCAAACCTTTTACGAGTCCTGTTCTACGAAGGAGCAAAGTACACAGCATTTCCAGATCCAAAGTTCCAGCATTGGGTGTAATTGTCCTGATGAAGCCAAGATAAGAACCTCATGCACCCAGACCGGTTTTGATTTAGGTTACAACGACAACCAGCCGCCCTGCTTGAGGACCAACAAGACGACACAGACCCATTGCCAGAGAGTCAACTGGAATGAAAAGCAGGTCGGAACCGACGACAGGTGCAACAAACTGACATGTGAAGAACCTCCTCAGCAGCATTGTAAGAAACCACGTCTCCTGCCCCGGCTCTGTGCCTTCACTAAGCGATTGTTGAACTCAGGCCATCAATTGGAGAAGGGTACATGCCAGAACAGGATAGTGGAGATACCAATTCGATGTGATGGTTCACGTGCTTCTGATACGAAGCAACGGGGAAGTTCA
>JAEIIG010032624.1:0-24721 GCA_018904695.1 Drosophila parvula | reverse complement strand
AACTCCCAGTTTATTGCTCAGATTCTGAGCAGCTACAAAAAGGCTCCCGAACTAAAGGTCACCGATCTTCAGATCTCACCGGCAACTGCCCAAGGTGATCACTATGCCAGCGTTATGTTCCGGACCAAAGTGAAGTATACAACCGCCGAGGGAGCCTTCCAGGAATCTTTCATTGTCAAGACAATGCCGGAGGAGGATTGCCTGAAGAAGGACATGCTGAGCGAGTCCCATCTCTTTGCCACCGAGATCGGGATGTACACCAAAGTCCTGCCCGAGTTCGAGAGGATATTGCAAATGACGGGCGATAATACCAAGTTGTATGTTCCCTGCATATATTACAGTCTGGAGCCGCGTCAGGTGATAATCTTCGAGGATTTGGTGCCGCAGGGTTACTCAGTCTTACGTGGTAAATCGGCGTCTGAGGAAGCACTAAAAGGTGTCTTCTCGAAACTGGCCAAAATACACGCCGTCAGCATGAAAGTTAATAATGAGGTGAGAGTCTTTACCTATTACACTTATATAATAATATTATTCAATATTAATATATTTCACTTTTTCGTTTAGCATCCGGACTTCCTTAAGGACTTCAAATATGGCATGGCGGATATGCCCGGTTTTATGGGCAATCCCATGATAACCTCCGGAATTGGAAATTTCATCAATATGCTGGACAAAACTCCCGAGCTGAGGAAGTACAAGCCAGACTTTGAAAAAATTGAAAAAAACTACATTCAGCGCCAGGCTGAGGTGTTGCAGGAATATCGAAAGAACCCTCAACCAGATGGACTCTACGTCTTAGCCCACGGAGACTTCCATCTGAAAAATATGATGTTCAAGCATCATCCTGAAACCGGTGCCTTTGAGGACGTCATGTTGCTGGACTATCAAATATCAAATTTGGCGCCGCCAACCGTGGACTTGATATATTCCTTCTATTTAATAATGGATCCCGAAAAGCGCTGGAAACTTAAAGAAAAGTTAATTAGTCTTTACAACTCCGTTTTGACGGAGACTCTCAGCAAAATCCAATTCAAGGGCAGAGTTCCCACGAAAGACGCGTTGTGGGAGCTGATTCGTCGTCACAAGTACTGGGGTGTGTTTTTGTATTTTTTAACAGAGTAATTTTGAATAACTAATTTACTTAATTTCAGACTTCTTTCTGGTGGTTACATTTCTGTCAAATATGTGGGCTGGCCACGAAAAGGTCTTTAAACTAGAAGACCTCATCGAGGATCAAGATGCGAGGCAAAGGGCTTACTTTTTGCCCAAGACCATTGCAGATTTTAGTAAAATATTGTCAAATTTCGAAGAGCTGGGATACTTTGATGACCTGCAAATACAGTTTAAGTGACGAAAAAAATACAACTTGAAACTAACATTCATAAATTACAATTAATAAATAGTTTGCTTTATTTGTAATGTATAATATTATTCGTATGTAATGTTATTTGCATTGTCACGCTTTTTAAGGGAAAACTGTAGATACTGAGAAAAGCTTCTTTTGTTTAAACATTTGTTAACTTGTAAGCTTTCACATATACTCGTCGATATTGGTCATTTTAATATAATACAAATTAGTTTTACAGTGAATTTACATTTGGGGACCACGTCCTTTATTTTTCAGTCTTCTTAAAAAATTAAATAAAGTTCCAGTTAAATTTTTCCATATTTCTTCCGTATTTCACACAGAATCGAAAAATGTCGACAGAAAAAGCTTTGACACAGATAAGCCTTCTTCGGAATCGTATATAATGAGCGTAGTCGCATTCGATTCAATCACAATCTGATTGATCAGTTCTCCGGCTAGTTCTAGATTAGTACACAATCCAGCGAAATGCCACAAGACTTGGACACGGATAAATTCAATGCCGACGAGCTTCAGCCGCCGGAATGGCTTAATGCAGAGTTTATAGCCCAAGTTCTGAGGGATAACGAAAAGGTTTCCGAGCTGAAAGTAACCGATCTGAAGGTATCCCCTGCCACTGCCCAGGGCGATCACTATGCCAGCGTTATGTTCCGGACCAAAGTGGAGTACAAAACGGACAGGGGAAGGTTCTACAAGTCGCTGATTGTGAAGACAATGCCCGAGCAGGAGGGTCACAAGAAGGATATGCTCAGTGATTCGTATTTGTTCGCCACCGAAATCGGGATGTACTCCCATGCTCTTCCCGAATTCGAGAGAATATTGCGAACAGCAGGAGATAACACCAAACTGTATGTGCCCTGCGTCTATCACAGTTTGGAGCCGCGGCAGGTCCTGATCTTCGAGGATCTGGTGCCGCAGGGCTATTCGGTAATCCGGGATCGTCCTGTCAAAGATGAGGAGCTAAAGATGGTTTTCTCCAAGCTGGCTAGATGGCATGCTGTCAGCATGAAAGTTTTGAATGAGGTATTGATTTTAAGGTCGAAAAACTCGCCCCTATCATTAACTCTTATTTTCCAATCACTTTCAGAAACCGGATTTCCTTAAAGACTTCAAATATGGCATGTGGGACATGCCCACCTTCATTAATGATCCCATGGTAACCTCTGGGCTGCCCAACTTTCTTGCCATGCTGGACAAGGTTCCAGATCTCACGAAGTACAAGCCGTACTTTGAGAAAATAAATGAGAACTACCTGCAACGTATGGGGGAAATGATGTTGGAGTACCGCACAAATCGGCAATCTAATGGATACTACATTCTGTGTCACGGCGACTTCCATCTCCGCAATATGATGTTCAGGCATAGCAAGGACTCTGGTGTCTTCGAGGACGTCATGCTGGTGGATTTCCAAATCAGCAATCTGTGTCCCGTCTCCGTGGACTTAACCTACTCTGTATATATGCTGATGGAATCGGAGTCGCGCTGCGATCTGGGAAAGGACTTTATTAATTATTACTTCTCGGTTTTGGTGAACACTTTGAAGAAAGTGGGCTACAAGGGCGAGATGCCTACGCAAAGTGGATTATGGGAAAATATTCAAAGGCATAAATATTACGGTAAGTTCAATTATTTAAACTGTTACGAGCATCTAAAATTAAATTATATATAATATTACCATTTTTAGACTTTTTCCTGGTAACCGCCTTTCTGCCCATAATTCTGGCAATTAAAACCAACACTCTGAAGATGCAGGATTTATTCTTGGATCCTGAGATTAAACGAAGCACTTACTTCAATGAAGCGTATCTTAAAGATGTCCGAAAACTTCTACCTAAATTCGAACAAATGGGATACTTTGAAGATTTGTGATTGTTTTTTATTATTAAATACTCTTGAAAATATTTATCTAATCTTATTAATCTTTATAGCTTAATAATTATCAAAAATTATCTATAGTCAGAGATTAGACAACTGTCTCGGCAAACAAAATATTTCCCAAGTTCATTGACAAAAGGGAGTATTGGTGAAATCAGGAAATGTTTTCTAACGCCAGGTGAATTACATCAATTTAAAGCTTATTGCGTAGGTCTTATCAAAAAGTGTTTATTGTTGTATTTAATCAGGGAAGACTTCCCACCAAGTAGTAGTAGTCAAAGCTTTTGGTTTAACTTATAGTCATGCTTACTAAACAAACCCAAATGAGTTATCATGGTGAGAGTCTTACTGCGTGTTTGCCATGATAGACAACTTTGCAACTTTGCAAAAAAGGTATTTATTTGGTTTGTGTTTCTATATGGGAAAATTAATGTAAATAAACTTGGCATAAATTATTAGATTAATTTGATTAATATAATTATATTTCATTTTTTTAATAAAATTAAATTAAATACCTTAATCCTTCTGTTTAGCTTCAAAAAGCTTTTTTATAAGATAACGACTATATTTCGCATTGAATCGTAAAGTCATCGAGAAAGCTTTAAAATGCTCACCAAAAGCTTCAATTCGAAACGTTTAAAAACAGCGGCATCACAGTCAGTTTTAACCACAACGAGATCGTAAACTAATCAGACAAGTTCAGGAGACTGTAAGTCCGCCAGCAAAATGCCAGAAAAAGTAGCAGATACTGAGCAATTCAATGCCGATGAGCTGGAGGCTCCCGCCTGGCTGAACGCCCAGTTTATACAGAAGGTTCTTAGGGACTCTGAAAAGTGCCCGGAGCTAGAAGTCACCGATCTCAAGATCACCCCAGCCAGTGCCCAGGGTGATCACTATGCCAGCGTTATGTTCCGGACCACGGCGGAGTACACCACCGCGAAGGGAAGCTTCTCCAAGCCGCTGATCCTCAAGACGATGCCGGAGGAGGAGGGTCACAAGAAGGAAATGCTTTCGGAGTCGCATCTATTCATGACGGAGATTGGAATGTACACCAAGGTCCTGCCCGAGTTTGAGAGGATATTGCGAGCAGCAGGAGATAAAACAAAGCTGTATGTGCCCTGCATCTATCACAGTTTGGAGCCGCGGCAGGTCTTGATCTTCGAGGATCTGGTGCCGCAGGGCTACGCTGTTATCCGGAATCGACCTGTTAAGGAGGAGGAACTGCGGTTCGTTTTCAACAAGCTGGCCAAATGGCATGCGATCAGCATGAAGGTCATAAATGAGGTGGGCTTCCTCTACTTTAAATTAGTAATATAGATATAAAGATACAACTTAAATTTCAGCAACCTGAGTTCGTGAAGGAGTTCCAGTACGGCTTGATGGATATGCCCTCGTTGATGAGCGATCCCATGGTGACCACTGGAATGGATAACTTTATAGACCTCCTGGACCAAACACCAGAACTCATCAAATACAAGCCGTACTTCGAGAAGATCAAGGATAACTACCTGGGGAAAATGGATGATGTGTTGGAGGAGTACCGCAGGAACTTTCAAGCCGATAATTACTATGTGCTCTGTCACGGTGACTTCCATCTCAGGAACATGATGTTCCGGCACAACAAGGACACCGAGGCCTTTGAGGATGTGATGCTGGTCGACTTCCAGATCTGCAATCTGTCGCCGGTCACCGTGGACCTGACCTATTCCATTTATATGCTGATGGAGCCGGAGATGCGATGGCAAATGGGCAAACCTCTGATCAATCATTACTTCTCGGTTTTGGAGGAAACACTAAAGAAGGTGGGCTACAAGGGAAAGATGCCGACGCAGTCGGGGCTTTGGGAGCAAATTCACCGCCACAAATTCTTTGGTAAAGTTAAAAATATTTATATGAAGTTTTTTTTAGTTAATTTTGAATTTATTGCAGACGTCTTCCTTTTGGTCACCTTTTTGCCCCTTATGCGGGCCGTCAAGGCGAATGCCTTCAAGATGAACGAGATTATTCAGGATGCGGCAATCAGAAAGAAAACCTACTTCTTGGATATTTACGTGGAAGACGTCAAGCATCTTCTGCCCAAGTTCGAGCAAACGGGCTACTTCAAAGACCTGTAGATATGTGTAAGGCCATAAGTGAGAGACAGTAGTTGATTATATCAGATGCGGAAAAAGCAGGTTTCTGGCTTGAGACACGTTAGCTAATTGTGCGCCATAAAGCTATTCATAGTTATGTTATCTCTACTATAAGTAGATTGTTATTTAATAATAAGCTGTATAATTGATAGGATTAGGAGTGATGCGTCTAGTGCAAATATTTTATAAATAAAACTGGGGAGCTCTTCATAAAACGATTCAACAATGTTTGCTTATTTATTTGTGTGACAGAAATACTCGGGGGAATAACATAGCTTACTCTAGGTGGAAGCCCGCCATACTTTCGATCGAATGTAAAATGTTTAAGTGCTCTCTCTCAGCCTCATGACTTAAGTTAAAAATCCAGGAATCCTGATAGCTCAAATTCCTTGATGGTTCTCTGCAGGAAGGCCCGATACTTGGGATTCTCCACATTCTCCCGCCGAAACTGATCGCCGCTCTCCGTGCGTGAGTTCAGATCCTCCAGATTCTCGAAACCAGCCCCCTCCCGGAAGATCAGCGGCGTCAGACATGTGGCTCCAATGACTCCTGTAAAATATAAGGGGTTTTTAATTAAATAACTTTTACTCAGTAGAGTTAATGTATAGACAACACACCCATCAGACTCGTGTTGATCAGCTCAATGTGGATCTCCTTCAGGCTGGGTATGTGTCCCTGGTAGTTGAGCTTCTCAAGGGTCTGTTGGAGTACCTTTTGGTACTCTCTGACAATGTACTTGAAGTGAACCTTGCGAACGTTCTCATTCAGGGAGCCGTAGAGGAAATAGTTCAGATCGATGGCTGGAGATCCCACGTAGGACAGCTGGTAGTCCAACTAAAAGAGATATAATTTAATTATATTTTCATTATGATAAAATTCTTAATATAATACTATAGCTCTCCTTACCGTAACAACATCATCCGGCTCCTTGGTCTCGTTATTCACGTGGAACATCAGATTGTTGATCCACAAATCGGTGAGGTTAAACACCCGGAACTCCTTACCCGTCGACTCGAACATTGCCAGTGCATTCTGCAATACATTCTCCGCCAACTTAAACATCTTCTCGGTGATCTCTTCATAGCCCTTCCAGTGAGCCACCTCCTCGGCCACACACCGAATATTCACAGGGAAGAAGGTGAGGAAGTCACGCCTATCGGGATTGCGGGAAATGGGTGCCTCGTTGAAGAACTCCAGCACCTGGGGACTCTCCTGGGCAATGAGAGCGCTGCAGGCGTGCAGCTTGGCCACCTTATGGATGGTGGGCAGGACGTAATCTAGGTTGAGCAGGCGACCCTTCTCAAAGTTCTCGAAGCCCGACAGCTGGAGGTCTTCCAAGATGAGGAAGGGTTCCGGCGATTCCGTGGTGTAGTAGCAAGTGGGCGCAATCTTAGTCGTATCTCCGATGGACTGAAGAAGGGCCTGCACGCGTGGCAGCACCTCCTTGTAGGCCAGGATCTCGCGCTTGAAGAGCTTGCTCCGCTGGGCCACAGCACCAGTCTGTCCCTTGGGATGATCCTTCACAATCACCGAGAACTTGCTCTTCGGCTCCGAGCCCTTTTGCAGATTGAAACTGGCTCGGTGCATCTCGCTGGCGAAGCCCGCCGCCTGGTCGCCCACTTGGGCGCTCTTCACCAGCAGCTCGCTGAGCGTCAGCTGTTCCTCCTTGAAGTGCTCCTTGAGGACATCCTGCAGGAACTCGGCGGTTAGCCACTCTGGTGCCTGGTAGTTCTTCTTGCCGGTACCCATTGTAATTTTGTAATTAGTTTAAAATTTATTTTTTCCAAGTCACCTGACTGGGAGTAGATGAGCAACTGGCTGGCGGCTCGGGCAGACGAATTAAGAGTGTGGAACAGCCGGCGGAACATGTGACGCCTTGGGAGGCAGATAAAGCTTTAGCGGCAAAGCTCTCTCTGTTGTCAGCTTTGCGCTAGCTTATCAGCTGGTTTCGTATACTATATACCATAAATAAATATATGTACATACCACAGGGACGGTGTCTTGGAGGGGTTCAAATCGAATCTTTCTAAAATATATAATTTTATCATAATTTTTATCAATAGTTATTAAAACAATTTATAATAATAATCTATTAACATATAAGACAAATAATTGAAATGTTTAACTGAAAATGTTAAGCACAATTCCTAGAATATCAACAATGCTACAACAATTTCTTAACGTTTCATATAACATATTCACAATTTTACGGATTTTTCACCACACTTTCCCGTTATAATCTAGAGTAATCATTAAAGAAACCCCCTCTGTTATGTTTACGTATTCATTTTTTTCTCCAAACATTTAAACTCTATCATCATTCGCTGACAACCTCCCCCTAGGTTATTGCCTAATACATATATGAAAATACCGCAGATTTAGATCTATTGATCTACTGATCATTGCTCATCGTTTTGTCATATCGTATTGTATCGTTTTCAATTAATACCAAAAGAAAACAATTGAGGATACGCCCCTGGTTCACTGAAAATGTGTTAAATAAATGTGGGAACAATAAAGAGTACATGGCATTGGAATCAATTTATGGTTAAATGTGGAACGCGTTTTGTGGACATTGTTGGTCTGATACCAAAGCGAAGTGAGTAGATGGTTTCCATATCTACAGTAAAACATAAATAATATATGCATATGGACGGAATCGGGAGAATTTATAATGGTTCCTATTGTTTTCACATAGGAGATACCAAAATATTCACTCTTAAACCACCAAAAGATTTCCAGTAGACAGAATAATATTCAGACTTAAATTTAAGTAAGTAAATATATAAACCACCAAAAATACAATTTGATACTTATTATATTTTTTGCTTAAGCATTTACTTACTTAAATTTATTTTACGTGTTTTTTGTTAACTCTTTTTCGGTATTAGTTTGTTTTGTTATTTGATTTATTACTGTATGCCGTGGTGATAAACAAAACGTGATCTAAATCGGTGTACCTGTAGTGATAAGCCAACAGATTGCATGAGTTGACAACTGTCTCCTATATTTTATTTGATTAAATTATTATCACCAAAATGGAAAAGTCAAGTGAGATCAGGAGAGAGAGAGAGAGATTCAAATAATTATT
The DNA here is from genome assembly GCA_018904695.1 of Drosophila parvula. Taxonomy (NCBI): domain Eukaryota; kingdom Metazoa; phylum Arthropoda; class Insecta; order Diptera; family Drosophilidae; genus Drosophila; species Drosophila parvula. The sequence continues at coordinate 16,257 of JAEIIG010032624.1, read as the reverse complement.
TGTTCAAATAAGCACACACATTGAGTTTTATATTCTCTTTTATAATTATATTTATTTGTAGCTTAAAATTCAGATTTTAAAAGGAACTGTTCTTTAATATTGTAGTGCTCTAAGGAGACCTCAAGCTAAGAAAACGCTCTTATATTGCAGATATGATAAGAAACTTCCAAATAAAATAAGACACACCTCATTTCTTTGGCTTATTTCCGTTGAGAAATAATAACAGACTTTGTTGCTAGCTAAACAAAAGATAATTCCTTAAGATAGTCAAAGTCGCCGCAAATGCTCTTCCATTAGAGATAGACTAGGAATAGATATGTACACACACGCAAGCGGCCCTTGTCCAATTTTCTCTTTTACAGAGTTTTAAAATAATGCGCAGAAATTGATTAAAAATTCCATGGAAATGCGAAAAAAAAGCCTGCTTAATAAAAGTAGAGTATCATTAAAAGTCCAGAATGCCGCGCCTATAGAGAAAGGGGAATATCTGGAGCACAGACCGAACGTAGAGGGGATTCGTGTAGACCTTGGCCCTAAAACGATCTCCTTCCTCTCCAGGCTGCGTGAGCTTCATTAAACTGGCCTCCGTGTCCACTGGAAGCAGGATGAACACCAGATGGGTGAAGGTTGTAAAGTAACCTGAGGGATATCAATATTATTAGAAGAAATCACATAAAAAACTCCAATCAAAACTTTACCCCAAAATCCGTATTTGATCATTTTCATGTGCAGTTCCCTAAGCATCGGCATACGTTCGCCGTAATTGAGGATCTTCAGGGAGCGAACCAGGTGACTGTGATATATCCTGATGAAGCAGTCAAAGTGCTGGATCCTTATACTGTGCTTGGCCGAGCCAATGATCAGCTCCCACAGATCCTGGGCGGGACTGCCCCACTTGCACAGCTGGAAGTCCACAAAGCGGATCTGGTTGATCTCCCCGGACTGAGTATAACTAAGCATTATGTTGCTCGACCAGAAATCTCCATGATTCAGGACCTTGAACTCCTGCGGATTGTTGTTGAAGCAGCGGGCGTAGGATTGCACAAACTGATCCGCCGTGGGCTATGAGGAGAGGATTGGGGAATTGTCATATTTCACTCAATATATATTCTATAAAGGACTCTACTTACGATCCGATTCACGTACTGCTCGTGATCGACGAGACCCCAAGTGGCCATGGCCGCCTTATAGCTCTGGACACGTGCATGGTACGACTTGGATTTGTTGTAGTTGGCAGGCAGATATGTTCGCTGAAAGTCCTCGGGAAAGGGTCCATTTCGTTGGCGCCACACGGCACTGGCCGCATGGAACTCGGCCAGCTTCTCCAGGACACGATGCATCTGGGCCATGTCGAACCCCTTGAGGCGGCTTATGTTCCTATACTTCTTTGTCCGCAGATCCTCCTGCACCAGACATATTCTCCCGTTAAGCTCCTCCGCCCAGTGGCACTTGGGAGCAAATTTAACCGTGAGTCCAGCCTGCTCGTACAGCTGCTCCAGCTGCGGAATTATCGTCTCGTACATCATCTTCTCCTTGGGAAAGATATTCAGAGTGTTGATGAAGCCACCAGTTCCCTGGGCATCGTCTAGCATGGTTTTCACAATGTAGGACTTTTGCTGGGAAAAGCCATCTGTCCGGGAGAAATATAAATTAATATTTATGAAGATTATTCCAATATTATATGTTATCTATTTCACAAACAAATAGCTGGAAACACCCTCGCCATAAGTGATAATTACAACTTTCAATTGTGTGTCGTATTTTTTGTTTTTTTTTGTGTATTTCGGCCTTGTTCACCTTTCATCTCAATATCGATGACGATGCGCATAAGCAGCGAGGTGTAGGTCTCCCCAGGAGGCGTAGCCGGAATGATCGAGAGGTTGAGGATGCGGCGAAAGTCACGGAACTCCCGCTTCAGGAGGCGCTTAAAGTAGGCCTCACTGATCCAGCTGGGAATGCGGACATCGTTGCTGGCACAGAACTTGTTGCTGTTATCGGGCATTCTGGCTGGGACTAGAACTGGGACTGGCACTGGGATTCCGCCGGAGTGAGCTCACTGCTGCGGCACTTCTGCCTTGTCGGAGCTCTCGGTCCGAAGTGTGCACGGCGACTGTTATTTTGTTTTTTTTTTTTGCCTTATCGAGAATGTTTTTCTTGTTCGAGGCGATGCGAGGCGAGGCGAGGCCCGGCGATGTTATTTTTATTTTACAGCACGCACAACGAGACGTAATTCCGAGGTGGGTGAGGTGCGCATTTAGTTATCTGCCAGTCTGCCAATCGCCCGTCTAACTGGTTCCTCAACTGTCCGGACACTGAGCATAGTCGTTGGCCCCAAAGACTGACTCTCTCGCCGACTGACAAGTGGGCAGAGCTTTGCGCTTCTACATATATGTTTATAGGACGGTTTTTGGGGCTGGTCAAGCAGTGCAGCAGGCGCCGGGCTTATCAACAGTATGAGACGGGAATACCTGATAAGCGGACAGGGAACGCTCACCCTGGAGTACTCTGGAACGGGCGAAAAGCTCAAGTGGGGTTGCTCTGATATCGTTTATCTTGCAAATGGTTTCGCTTACCAGAGGGTCTATAGAAGTCAATTGGTTACAAATATATTTGTCACAGTTGGATGTGTATATGGAGAGGAAAAGTCCGATATGTTAATATAATCGATATAATGCGATTAATATTATATCGAAAATATCGTTTAGTTTGGTATATCGCAATAATTAATAATAATTGTAATAAGGTCGATTATGGACATGGAGTAAAATTAATATTACTAATTTTTTTAATCGCATTTAACACGAATATATCAATATTATCGAAATCAAATCAAAATGTCTATATCAAAAATATATCGAAATAGTTAGGTTGCTATATTTTAAAGATTTTGTAAACTTTAGATAATAATATTTTTTCAAGAGTTATACTTTTAAATCAGCTTACGCCTTTCATTTTTTACATTTTAATAAATCCAACCATATATTAATTTATCGCGCATATATCGAAACGTTAATATATCGATTTTATAACGGAACAGTATTCATTTATCTATTTTTCTGGCAAGCCTGCCTACGATCAATTATTTTCTCTTAATATTCCACAAGTTCTTTAATAAATCACAATTCATTTATATGAAAAAGGCAAAAATATTATCAAATTAAATCTGCCCTATCTCTTAATTTTTATCATATTGTTAATAAAAGATAAGTTGTGTACGTGACAAGAAGACACACAGCCGCCAAAATTTAAAAGAATTTAATCGTATTAGGGTAATAATGTATGACTGAGTCACTTTACCTATTTTGGCTTTTATCAGGTTTATAAGAACGTGGTTTCCAAACACATTCTACAACTTTTTGTAGCTTTCAGAACCTTAAACTTAAAGACCAGCTGAGAAAACTATTCCATGGCCTTCAGCTTTTAATTGCAGTGCGACATTCGCCTTGGCAAACTTGAAAAAACCAGAATCAATATTCGCACACAATTTTTTTATTCGTTTCGAATGCGAGCTGCACTTCGAGATAAATGAATTGACGTCGGCCGTCAGCTAGTCGTCGTAGTCTTGGAAGTTGAAGAGACCACGGTTGCAGTAGAAGGGATACAGCTCCCTGATGACTTCCACGAAGGCGGGATTGGTGTACATATGAGTCCGGAAACTACGACCCACCTCGTCAGTGGACATTATGGTGTGCAAGTTGGTCTCCTTGCTAGAGGGCAGTAGGTGCGCGGGTAGATGGTTCATCACGCAAAAAAAGGCTGCCGAAATTAAAAATTTATTTAGTAAATAAATAAAAAATTAAATAAATTACACTTTTAAACTCACCATACAGCGTGTTGTTCTTTTTGTAGATGGAGGACTGCAGATCCCTCAGTTGTGGATATGGTTTCCCATATTTAAGGATATCCAAATACTTGATGAGATACTCCCAGTAGATCCTCACAATGTTGTCGAACTCCTTGATTCGCAACCCCTTCTCCGCTGAGATGGTAATCATCATCAGCAGATCCTGTGCAGGACTTCCCCATTTGCAGACCTGGAAGTCTATAAGGTAGGCTTCCCGAAGCTCCCCTCCTTCATCGTATTTGTAGAGCACGTTGGTGGCCGCAAAGTCACCGTGAGTCAGGACATTAAAGTCCTTGGGATCAACGTTGAGAGATTCCGAACAGAGTTGATTATACTGCTCAGGAGTGGGCTGAAAAGGAAACTAATTACAACAAATCACCAGATAGTTGGGCGAATAGAAGCCATACGAAATTCTTGAGATATCCCTCGTCAATGCCCCAAGTCTTCATAGCTGCCTTGTACTCCGTTGCCTTGATATTGAAGCCTCGCATCCTGTGCTGAATGCTATCCTTCTTGGCGAATCCATGCTCAAAGTCCACAGGATAGGGTCCGTGACAATCTTTGTAGACCACACTGGCGGCATGGAGCTCAGCCAGTTTCCGGAGGGACAGTCGCATGTGCTCCATATCGATGCCTTTTGTACGATTCACACTCTGGTAGCCCTGCGTTGACACATCCTCAAAGATAAAGTAGAGATTTCCCTCCTCCTCGCCGATTTCCAGGCACTTCGGATTCAGTTGAACGGGATGTCCGGCCTCGCGGTAGAGTTTTTCAAACTCGGACAGGTATGTGGAGTACATCTGTTGCTCCTTGTGAAAATACCTTAGCTCATTCATGGCACTGCCACCCTTATCTGAATCTAGATGTGTCTTAACCACATACGATTTCCTTTTGGGTGTCCCATCTGGAAAAAAGCCAGCTTTCATTATGTTTCTACTTCCGGAACTAGCCGAGTTTCCTCACCCTTCATTTCCAGATCCAAGTACACGCGCAGCATGACGGAGGTGAAATTACCACCTGGCGGAACGGCAGCCACAGGAGTAAAGTGCAGAATCCTGGCATACTCGGGCTCATCCTTGGCCAGCACAGGCTTCAGCTTGGACTCGTTTAACCATTTTGGAATAATGAGACTCTCGTTGGGGTTCTCGATCTTCTCGGGCCGCGACATGATATCGAACTGAGTATGAAAACCATGTCGACTTTATAGTGGAGAGAGATATCATATCAGGAGATTATTTTATGCCAAATTTCATAGTCAGTTTTTGTCAGGTATAACAAAAGGCTTACTTCTGCGGAGGGTTTAAGGTAAATACTTTAAGATAGCCTTAAAAATTATAAAATTATAATATGAGCACACATTAACGAAAAGATACTTCATAGTTGCTCAGTATACTTAATTTTATTTCGTTTGTAAAGCTGCATGTCATCTCTTATTATATAAAGTGGCAGCATTTGGCATTGGTATTTCCAACTATAAAGGTAGTAAAACATTCAGAAATCTAATAACCATCAACAAACATCGAAGTAAAACTTTTACTGATAAGATAAGCCTCTGTTCGTAAACAATTCTTACACGTTTATCTTAGTTGTCAACTTAACTATTATCACACTTCATAGTCTTCGTAGTTCAGAATTCCACGATTGTACAGGAAAGGATATAGATCTTTCATGACATTTCCAAAGGCGGGATTGCAGAGCATTCGCAGTCGAAGGTTTTCCCCCTCCTCCGTATCCGCGTTTAAGTTGTGCAGACTACTGTCCTTGTCGGTGGGAAACAGGATAATGGGCAGGTGACACAGGATGCTGAAGAATGCTGCAAGGAATCATTGGGCTTAGAGAGAATCGCGTTACAATTTCTACCGGAACTTACCAAAGAATGAAGTGTTCTTCTTGTACATGGAGCTCTGAAGATCCCTTAGCTTGGGCAAAGGCTTCTTGAACTTCAGCACCTTAAGGCATTCAATCAGTCGGTCCCAGTAGATCCTCACAAAGTTATCAAACTCCTTAAGGCGCAATTCCTTGACAGGCGATAGGATGAGGAAGAAGAACAGGTCCACAGCGGGACTGCCCCAAAATGTTATTTGGAAGTCGATTAGTATGAGCTTGTCGAGGCTGCCATCTGGGTGGTAGTTGCTCATCAAGTTGCTCGACCAGAAGTCGCCGTGATTCAGGACATTAAACTCACTGGGATCCAAGTCCAAGACACTTAAGCCTTGGGCCCAAAATTGCTCCTCTGTAGGCTGTAAATAATAAAATCAAAGATCACACTCCAATGAAGATTGATTTTCCGGAAGTGCTTATGACGAAGGACTTACAAATGCCTTAACATATTTCTCGGCGTCCGGGATACCCCAAGTGAGCATGGCTTTCTTGAGAGCCTTCTCCTTAAGTTTGTACATATTTACGATGTACCTCTTAACTTCTGGCCTATGGGAAACGAAACCCTCATGGAAATCCTCGGAATAGGGACCATGCTGCTCCTCGTACACCGCACTTGCTGCATGATACTCGGCTAGTTTGTGCAGCGACTTGGTCATGTGCTCCATGTCCAGGCCTTTAGTCCGGTCCATGTTTTTGAATCCATTCACGCACAGATCCTCGAAGATGAAATGAATGTCTCCATCACGTTCCTCGGTATGCAGGCACTTGGGCGCCAGTTTTATATCCCATCCAACATCCTTGTACAGAGCTTCGAATGCTGGCAGATATGTCTCATACATCTTAGCCTCCTTGGGAAAGAGCCCAAAGTCGTTAATGTCATTGCCTCCTTGCTCCTGCGGGAGCATTGTCTTGAAGATGTATGTCTTGGTCTTGACACTACCATCTGAGGATGAGGAGATATTTGTTGGTTAATAAATAGATCAGAGAACTTAAACAACTAAACTGTTAAATGTATTTTACAAAGAGACTTTTATGTTTAGTTTAGTGGCAAAGCTCACCCTTCATTTCCAATTTGATGTAGATCCTGATCATGGTCGAGGTGAAGTTCTCGCCAGGAGCAATTGCAGCCACAGGTGTGAATCTGAGGACCTTCACATGATCCGGTTCGTCCTGGGCCAGCACCTTTTCGAAGTACTTCTCGTTGATCCAATCGGGAATGAACAGATGCTCGTTGGGATTCACAATCTCGTCGGCCATAGTTTCGTTTTAGAATTCTCTGCGAATACAACCTCTCCCGACACCAGCCAGTCCAGAACTGAATTGTATACAAGTGCTTGATTGCGGCTTTATAGGGGTTTCCACTGATCGTTATCGAAAACGAATTTCATTTGGTGAGGAAACACATTGAAGTGGCTCAGGCTTGTCTTTATAGTTATTAAAGCTGAATTGATGTCAATCATACCAGATTGATTATAGTTGTTTATACATACATACATACAAGTTTCTATAATTTGTAGTTTTGAATTTATTAATTTCCTGTTCTTAGTTTGTAATGAGTTAGAAACTTTGGTTTACAAACTAATTTATGCCAGTTTTGGGTTTTCAATTATTTTTAATTTGCAGATAGCTTGAAAAGATTAGAGAAACTTCTTGAAGAAAATGTGTCTAATCAAAATTTGTAGGGCCCCGTTTATACCCTCACTGGCAAGTGTCTGACAGTTATCTGTCCGGAAAAGATAGCTACCAGATAAACTTATCGTAAAGCAAATCTATAACCTAGCCTCCTGAAATTGATATAGCAATGTGCAGTTAACAGTGCTGTTATGTATGGACTATTGCTGTATAGCTAATAATTGTGCTGTAAGGCGCAATCGCAGAGTTGCTCTGGTTGTCGAAACCACTTGAAACAGCTAAAAGCAGATTTTCTTCTTCATCTGGCTATCGAAAATCAGCTGTTATTATTCCGAGCCGAAAAAGATTTCCCAGCTCTTCCATATACACGAAAGCAAACCAAATTTTCTTAGCCGGGACTTTATCTGTTCGCGAAATTTTTAGAGGGAGGTTAGAAACCGAATCTAAGAATGGTGTTATATGCACGAGAGTTTTTTTAATTGAGGAACTAATCAGATTTGATCTTATCTTGAGAGGAGGTAATCAATAAAACAGTCAACATGACTCGAGTCACTGCTGTTTGGCCCTCAATAATAAACTTCATTTTGTAATACTCATCTACAATTTATTGTTATCTTTGAACTTAACAAACATCACACATCGTAATCTTCAAAGTTTAAAATTCCCCTGTTATAGAGGAAGGGATACAAGTCCTTCATGACGCTGCCAAAGGCGGGATTGGAAAGCATTCTCAATCTTAAGTTTTCACCCTCTTCCGTTTCTGCGGACATGTTGTGCAGATTGCTGTCCTTGTCGGTGGGAAATAGAATAATGGGTAGGTGATTCAAGATGCCGAAGAAAGCTGCAGAGAAATAATCGTTAGAAATAAATATGAAATATTTAAATCGACAAATTACCGTAGAATGAATGGTTCTTGTTAAACATCGACCTCTGTAGATCCCTGAGCTTGGGCAAAGCCTTCTTGAACTTCAGCACCTTAAGGCATTCGATCAGTCGGTCCCAGTAGATCCTCACAAAGTTATCAAACTGCGTGAGGCGTAAATCTTTAGAAGCCGATAAGATGATGAAAAATAGCAGGTCCTCGGCCGGACTGCCCCACTTGGTAATTTGGAAGTCTATGAGGATGAGCTGGTCGAGGCTGCCATCCGGTAGGTAGTTGGTCATCAGGTTGCTCGACCAGAAGTCGCCGTGATTCAGGACATTGAACTCGCTGGGATCCACGTCCAAGGTACCTAGACATTGGGCCCAATACTGCTCAGCTGTAGGCTAAACAAGTTAAAGGATAGAGAATATATGAAAGCTTTATTTGCAATAAACTTTAAAAATGATATCGTGTAAAAAGGATTATATACTTACAAAGGCTTCAACATATTTCTCGGCATCCTTCATGCCCCAGGTAAGCATTGCTTTCTTAAAGACCTTATCCTTTAAGTTGAACCCATCTATATGAAACTTCTTCACATCCCTGGTGACGAAACCCTCAAAGAATTCCTTGGGATAGGGACCATGTTGCTCCTCGTAGACCGCACTGGCTGCATGATACTCCGCCAGCTTGTGCAGTGCCTGCGTCATGTGCTCCATGTCCAGGCCTTTGGTACGATCAACATTCTTAAAGTGCTTTACGCTTAGATCCTCGAAGATGAAGTGAATGTCTCCGTCACGCTCCTCGGTGTGCAGGCACTTGGGCACCAGTTGTATGTCCCATCCAACGCCCTTATAAAGAGCTTCGAAGGCTGGAAGATATGTATCGTACATCTTGGCTTCTTTGGGGAAGAGTCCGAATTGATTGATGTCATTGCCGCCACGTTCCTCCGGAAGCATCGTCTTAAAGATGTAAGTCTTGGTTTTAACACTGCCATCTGGGGATGGTAAATCGGGAATTAGGATATAACCTAGAGAGCCCAGCTCGAACATACACAATTTTGTCTAGTCTATGGTTTCCATTTTCATTGATTTCACAACGATAACAAATATTGTTAAACTTTATAGATATTGATAATTATTTTTTTATATAACCGATAACTATAATCAGCAATGGTAATACAACCTATTCACATATGGTTATCTAAGACACACCTTTCATTTCCAGTTTTATGTAGATTCTCAGCATAGTTGAGGTGAAGTTTTCGCCCGGTGGAATCGCAGCCACGGGCGTCAATTTGAGGACCTTCACATGATCCGGTTCGTCCTGGGCCAGCACCTTTACGAAGTACTTCTCGTTGATCCAATCGGGAATGATCAGATGCTCGTTGGGATTCACAATCTCATCAGTCATAGTTTCGCTTTTGTCAGAACTATTCCGGGTGCCTGCTAGTCCAGAACTGAACTTTTTACACATGCTCAACGAAGCTTTACTGCGAGTCTATTGCGTTTCTTATCAACGCCGAATTCACCGCCGAATTCACTGTGGGTTGTCTCTCTAATTATCACAATAACGACTCAGTACTATCAAGCTTGCTAATTATCGTATCGTTTTTATTTTTGTGTTTAAAAGTAGTTAGGGTATACAATAATTACTACTATTCTCCATAAAGAATGTCAGTTCACTGTGTACATCCTATATTTCTTTATTCGATTTTTATAAAGATGACAAACGAACGTTTTAAACATTTTGTGCCTTACTGTTATTCTGTAAGAGTATTCATTGGCTGGTAAAACTATTTTTTCTTTGACCTTGCCAATTAATAATCAGTAATTGATAGAGGGCTTGGCGTTTCAACGCAAATTAATCAGTATTTGTTTGCTATACACCATCAACTTTATCAAGTGTATCAGTTTTTATACGAACAAACGTTTTTGTTTTATTATTTCAACAAAAATGTTTTAATACAAGTTGAACTTTATGGCTAGAGAAACAAGCCGTGTGTAGATAGGGAAATACTATATAAAATTAAATCTATTCACGCACGGGTGGTTTTTAGAGAACTTTTGCACACTCACTATTGTTAATAATTATTTTCCGGGGCTTTCGCATGTGTTTGTTCATATCTCATAAAAAAAATACTAGCCAGTCATCGTGATCGAGCTGAGTCACTCACCAGGGTTCATTAGGTAGCGGTTATGAAATTCCTCAACAAATGCTTTAGTTTCTTTTTATTTAGATGATTACATGGGGTAATGCGGGTAATGGGTTTTGTTTTTACATTCCAGAACCGAGATTTAAAAATTATTCGTAGTCGTTAAAGTTAAAGATGCCACGATTGTAGAAAAAGGGATAGATCTCTCTCATGAGACTGCAAAACGTGGGATTTGTGAAGAGTCGCAGGCGAAACTTGTCACCTTCCTCATCATCCCTCATGAGAGAATGCAAGTTGGACTCCTTGTCCGTGGGGAATTGGATCACAGGCAAGTGATTGAAGATGGCAATGAAGGCTACGAAATATACATTTATGAATATATATCTCAAAGTATTATTCCTTTTATCTTAACTCACCGTAGATAGTATTGTTTTCCTGGTACAATGACGTCTGAAGATCGCGTAACTTGGGAACGGGCTTCTGGTACTTCAGGAGCTTCAGGCACTCAATCAGCCGCTCCCAGTAGATCCTTACGAAGCTGTCGAATTCCTTGAGCTTAATATCCCTGGCCGCCGACAGGGTGATGAAGAACAGCAGATCCTGGGCAGGACTGCCCCATTTGCAGATCTGAAAGTCCACCATGATCACCTCATCTATGTCGCCATTGGCCATATAGTTGCACATGAGATTGCTGGACCAGAAGTCGCCATGGGTCAGTGTGTTGAAGGCCAGGGGATCCGCACTAAGATTGCTTTCGCACATCTTCAAATACTGCTGAGCAGTGGGCTATGAACAAGGATCATCATTCGAAATCGATCAACGCAAATCGTTGTAAATCTAAAGCCTACTTACGAAACTGTTTAGGTACTTGTCCTGGTCCTCCAAACCCCATTCGGCCATGGCCTTCAGATAAGACCTGGCCTTCACATGAAAGCCCTGTTCGTGATGCTCCAGTTTGTCCTTGCCAATGAATCCCTCATCGAAATCGTCGGGATAAGGTCCATTTTCGTCGGCATAAACAGCGGCCGCCGCATGGAATTCTGCCAGTTTTTGTAGACTTCGCTTCATGTGAACGAGGTCCAGGCCCTGAATGCGATCTACATTTCGGAACTGCTTCACTCCCAGGTCCTCGAAGACGAAATGTATGCCGTCCTCCCGCTGATCAGTGTGCAGGCACTTGGGTGCCAGCTGAATCCGCTCTCCAGCGGCATTGTAGAGCTCCTCGAAGGCGGGCAGGTAGGTCTGGTACATCATGAGCTCCTTGTCGAAGATGCCGCCCTCACGGATCTCCTTGCCGCCACGTTCCTCCGCCAGCATGGTCTTGAATATGTAAGTCTTGTGTTTGGTGATGCCATCTATAGATAAAATCAATAAAATGATACATCTGATAAAGGTTCTGGCTGACATATAATCAACCATAAATCAGCTACTTCGTATCTACTTTTTTATCTAGAAACTTTTACCTTTTCTTACCTTTCATTTGGAGATCAAAGTGAATTCGCAGCATAATCGATGTGAAGTTTTCGCCCGGCGGAATCGCAGCCACTGGCTTGAAGTCCAGTATCTTTTCATAGTCGGGTTCGTCTTTCTGCAGAACCAGCTCGAAGTATTCCTTATTTATCCATTTGGGTATCTCCAAGTGCTCATTGGGATTAACGATACTATCTTTGGTGCTCGCCATATTCTCTTGCTATCCAAGTGATGTTAACTATTCAGAGTTTCTCTTTCGACTGAGTCGGTGACACAGTTTGTTACACGGTCATCAAGCGGATAAAAATAAGTTAAAAATAGTTTGGAGTTGAGAGAGCTTTTTCATATCTTTTTTTTAAGCTCTTAAAATATACGTTATTAAGTGGTTGACGACTTGAAATAAGAGGCGTAAGCATATTGTATATATAAAAAAATATTTGTTTAGAGAATTTTTTAAAGCTTTTAAGCTCAAGCGAACATCAAAACAGTCAAGAGAGCGTGCAGGCTATTAGTTCCCATTGAACCATTCCTGGTCAGGTGTTGCTTGAGGAGCCCCGAAAAAAACATACTGATAATGATTTCGTCAAGCTAAAGGCTTATTACATTTAGGAAGAAAGCTCATCACAAAAATGTTTATATAGAAAAGGCTCTCCCAAAGTGAAGCTAGTGCAATACCAAACAAGGTGCGACAATATGGCCGAAAACAACTTCAATGCCGACGAATTGAATCCACCGGAATGGATAAACTGCCAGTTTATTACCGCGGTGTTGAGTGGCCACGAAAAGTCACCTGAACTCAAGGTAACCGATCTTAACTTCTCGCCGGCTTGCCCCAAGGGAGATCACTATGCCAGCATTATGTTTCGGGCCAAGGTTAAGTATTCCACAGATAAGGGTGACTTCGCCAAGTCGCTGATAATTAAAACAATGCCCGAGGTGGAAGGGCGCAAGAAGGACATGTTGACCGACTCTCCTCTGTTCACAACTGAGATTGGGATGTATAGCAAGGTCCTGCCGGAGTGCGAGCGGATCCTGCGCGAGGTGAACGACGATGCCAGGCTGTATGTGGAGTGTATCTACCACAGTCTGAGCCCCAAGCAGGTGATAATCTTCGATGATCTTGTGGAGATGGGCTACGGCGTGGTGCGGAATCGCTGGCTAACGCAGGAGGAGATATGCAGTGCCTACGGCAAGCTGGCCAGAATCCAAGCAATTAGCATGAAAATGATTAACGAGGTGAGTGAGGTTCTTAAAAGGAATTTAAACTACACAGGTTTATATAATATATAAAATATATATTCCCATTAATGCAGCGTCCTGAATACCTTAAGGATTTCAAGTACGGAATGGGTGACATGCCCGGCCTGATGGAAGGCCCTATTATTAATGCCGGAATGCCTCTGTTTATCGAATTCTTAGGCAGCGATCCGGAACTGATAAAATACCAGGCCTACTTCGAGAAGATTCAACTTAAGTTCAAGGACCAATTGCGGGAGATCTTGCAGGAGTATCGTGTGAATCCCCATCCGGATGGCTACTACGTGCTCTGCCATGGCGACTACCACTGCCGGAACATGATGATCAAGCACAATAAGGAAACTGGAGACTTTGAGGATTGCATGTTGTTGGACTACCAGGCCTGCCATGTCAATCCCATGGCCTTGGATCTTATAAACTCCATTTACATGCTGATGGGACCAGAACAGCGGGCTGGACAGCTGGAACACCTGCTCAAGTACTATTTCACGGTTTTGCTGGAGACTCTTCAAAAGATAGGTTACCGGGGAAAAAGGCTCACTCCCTTGGGGTTCTGGGCGGAAATTAAGCGACACAGATATTATGGTTAGTATGGTAGATATTATGATCTAATAAAACTGATTATTTTCCCTTTAGAGTTTACAATGGTCAGTACTTTCCTGCCAGTTTCTGTGGGTCTCAGAACGTATAACTTTGACATAGAAGAAATGTTCTACAATGAAAAAACCAGAAGGAAATGTTATTATTTTGAAGAATACGTAAAAGATGCTAAAAAGATGCTGGAAAGATTCGAACGATTAGGTTACTTTGAAGATCTGTAAAAAAAATAAAATTTGATTGTTATGATAAGCTGATTACAAATAAATAGAGTATTTCGATATGCATTTTAGACAAAATTACATTTTGTTTCAGCGTAAATTATATACAGTGCTTCTATAATGAATTATCGTCTCTATTTCTATAAATTTATTGTATATATATAGCTATGTATATGAAGCTCAAACAAAAGCCCTATATCGTTGCTATAGCAACACTTTAATTCTACGGAGACTTTCTTCTCTCGCTTCTCTCGGAGCAACATAACTGAGAGAATTACTGAGCGAGTATCTAAGAGAATGACAACTGAAAGCTCCTATGTATCTCAACGCTCTAAGCTCTGAAAAAAGCCCATCTACCTACTGCAATCTGAACTGAAATTCTCTTTTTAAATATAAGTTGAAGTTGATGCAATCGAGGGAGCTTTACCAGTTTGTTCTTTTTGGGCAAGCAAGCTAGTAATTGAAATGTCTGAAAACGCTGATAAGATCGCGTACAACGACGATGAGTTGGTGCCACCTGGATGGTTAGACACTGCCTTCATCACGGATGTCTTGAGCAGCCATGAAAAGGCACCTGAACTCAAGGTAAACGATCTGAGCTTCTCGCCGGCTTGCCTCAAGGGAGAACACTATGCCAGCATTATGTTTCGGGCCAAAGTCAAGTATTCCACAGAGAAAGGTGACTTTGGAAAATCGCTTATCATCAAAGCGATGCCCGAGGTGGAGGGTCACAAGAAGGATTTAATAGGAAGTTCCCCGCTCTTCGAAACCGAGGTGGGAATGTACTCCAAGGTGCTGCCCGAGTTCGAGAGAATACTCCGCGAGGCTGGAGATAATACGAAACTCTGTGTGGATTGCATATATCACAGCCTGGAGCCGCGGAAGTTTTTCAGGATCTCAATGAGATGGGTTACTCTGTGGTGAGGGATCGGGAGGCAAACGACGATGTGGTGTACCTCGCTTACTACAAACTGGCCAAGTGGCATGCAGTCAGCCTGAAAGTTCAGGATGAGGTAAGATACAAATATCACATTATTCAGTTACCATAATACTCTCTGTTTGTAGCAACCACATTTATTGGAGGGATATACCCACGGACTGTTTGAGATGCCACAATTTATGGAGGAGCCATTTATGAAAACAGGAATGCAGTATTTTGTAGATCTTCTAACCAATGAGCCGGAGCTGAACAAGTACAAATCATATTTTGAGAAAATTAAGCCTGACTTTTTGGAACGTATGACGGCAGAGTGGAAGGATCTAAGAAATAGCACAAATGTGGACCCCTACAGGGTACTTTGCCATGGAGATCTCCATCTGCGCAATATGATGTTCCAGTATCATAAGGACTCTCTTGAGGACTGCATGCTGCTGGACTTTCAGATCAGTCACCTCTTTCCGCTGACCGTAGATCTGGTGTATTCAATATATATGCTTATGGCGCCAGAGCAGCGGTGGAAGCACTATGATGAATTCATTGATTATTACTTTTTCGTTTTAACGAATGTTCTTGAGAAGATCGGTTACAAGGGTGAAATTTGTGTTTCGGAGGGGTTTTCGGAGCACGCATTGCAGCACAAGTTCTATGGTAAGAAAATCTGCGTAAATGTTTGACATCTCATAGTATCCCCTCCTGATTCCTCCAGAATTTTTCTTAATAAGCACGCTCCTGCCTTTGATGTGGGCTCTACGAGAGACTTCGGTTGATTTCGGTGAACTTCTGCAGGACCACGAAAAACGCCGGAAATGCTATTTTTCTGAGGGTTACATCAAAGATGTAAAAAGAATGCTGGCACGATTGGATTTGTTCGGCTACTTCAAAGAACTCTAGGGACCATTACATTCCTTAAACCTATATGTTATACCCTTACAATCCACATAAATACAAATATCTCATAATAAAGAAAAACAATGCACAGTGGTTGCGCGCATAGGCCATAATTAAAAAAATCGACAGAACAACAAATTTGCGAAAAGTAAACAAATTGTCTACAAAATGTGCAAGCTTCTCAATGGCAAGCCAGATTTTTCTGGAAATCTAACGGGACTTTCTAAAAATAGAATGCAAAGCGTGAACACCGTTCAGTTTTGCAGCGCAGCGGCGTTCAGTTGAGCAAACTCCGTTCGTCAAAACAACATTAGATTTTAAAGTGTTCAAACGTTCGTTGAAGAGGTCCGAATTTTATTATTTAAAAGAAATTTAAAGTGAAGGTATTTAGGAAATACTTATTATGAATTTAATTTGATTAATATTTTGTTTGTTATGTGTTTTTTATTGATTCAACTTTTTTTGTCTATTATGTGAACGTCTTTTTCATGTTTAAATAGACTTTTAGAT
>JAEIIG010032611.1:0-18473 GCA_018904695.1 Drosophila parvula | reverse complement strand
ATTTGCTTTATTTGCTTTTATTTCATCGACTTCTATTGTTTATGCAATTATAAATACACTTTTATGGGCTGAATAAAAATTCCAAAAATGAAACACAATATATATTAGTTTGTTTACTCACGAGTTTATATATTTTCTTATTGATTGCGAATATTAAAAGGAAATTCCATTAATTTCATTGATATCCAATAATAGTCTTTCAAGTTGAATATTTGGAAATTGATGAAAATGTAAATAGAATAAAAACTAAATATAGTCAATCGAATTCTCCGAACAATATCCGAAAACAAATAAATATTTTTGTTTACTTTGAGTTTGAACATAATCAAACGATTTGTGTGTGGCATATATGTACGTCTATATGCCCTCGAAAATGATTTGCACTCGATCATTAATTAAATGGATATTCATGGGTTTTTTCTGCCGGTTTTTTTTTTTTTGGGGCGCACACGATGGAATTACTGCGGGGATTAGGCTCCCATTTATGATGGGTTTCCCAGCGAAAATTCGAAATCCGAGAACTGAGAACCGAGAACCGAGAACCAAAATCCGAAATCCTTCAAATGCGAGAGTTGCAAGAGTTGTCTGTCAATGGGATGTACATAGCTTCGCACACGAAAAAGGACACACGCACATCCCGCCTACACCCCTTTTTTTTGGGGAAGCGTGCTCTAGTTGCTGCCGCCTCTTCTTGTTGTGGCAAAATTCTCAACTAAATCGGCTTAGTGGCAGCACACACACACACACACACTTACACCCATTACACACTCACCCACACTCTCAGCCGAAAATGGGCGTGGCGCCTCTTAAATTTATTTGCGCATTTGAGCGCATTTAAAACGGAATTCGATGCCGTCGGCGATTGTGCTTGGCATTGGTATCCTTGCACCTCTGACGTGTCTACGTGACAGCCTGACTTTTCATAATCCTTGCACTTGCAACGCACACCGAGAGGAAATATGTATAAAATATAATTTAAATTATATATAAAATATATAAAATATAAATAATTAAGAGCCCTTATATAAAGCAAAAGATATTGTCTTTTATATTATTATTATTCATTTTGTATTTTAGTCAGACATTTAAGTTGTACCTTTATTTCTTATATGTGCAGAATATTTTATAAAAGCAGTTTTATCTTTATATTTTCAAAGATATATAAAAACGGATTTCGAAATCCATTTTCCAATTTTAGGCGTCATTTTTAAACTCTAATTATTTTAATTTTTATAATAACTAAATTTCGAAATTCTTTTTCCAATTTTGGGCTTCATTTTTCAACTCTTTTTAATTGAAATAATTTAATTTGTATATTAACTAAACACTTGTATTTTTGATTTGCCTTCAAGTTTGTGCTTTAACTAGAAATATTTATAATTTTGCTTACACCTATACTGATATATATGTATGTATATATTTTTTTTATTTACACCTGAGCTTTTCACTCACCTTTTTGAACATAAAAGATCTTGAATATAAACATACAAATGCTGAAAAAATAACAAGAGCAGCAAAATCGTAAATTATGTTATTACCAACAACAAGTTTTTATATTTTGAGAGAAAAAACAAGAACAAATGCACAAAAAAAAATTGATATAAAAAATATGTAAGGCCAAATAAAAAGGAAAATGAAAAAAAGGAAAGAAAACAATCATTACTTAACTAATTTAAATTAAATGTTAAATTAAATTAAATGTTAAATTAAATTTTAATTAAATGCAAAATTAAATTTTGCCTTCTTTTTAATTAGTTCTGTTTTTGTATTTTTTTAAAGAAAAGAATATAGAAAAGAAATAATCATTACTTAACTAATTTTATTTAGATTTCGATTAATTAGTTCTGTTTTTGTTTTACTTTATTTTTCTCCCAGTGTATGCTTTTGTACTTTTTTTTTTGAAGATTTCATTATTGATTTTCGCCCACACACACACAAACTGACATCGTACATGATGTGTGTAACACATTATTATGCCATATGCTTTTTTATTTTTATTATTTCTTTCCGCTTTTTTTCCCCCATTTTTTTGTGGCTTGGCAAATGCAGCTGCCGAGCCGAGTTGTTGCCGCAGGCCAACCACGAGTGGCAAGAGAGTGGGCAGTGCCGAAGATGCAGGACCAAAGACAGAAGAAGACGAAGCAGAAGAATCTTCTTCTCCTTCTCGTCGTACCCCAATGCCACATTGCATTTGGCCAGAGCCCGGTGTGCGCCTGTGGCCATTGAAGAAGCATCCACACAGTTGCACTGAGAAACTATTTTTCCGAATTCCCAAGTAGAAAGTTTGTAGCCTTATGGAATCGTTTTTCTAGTTCGGAATTTACACTTTCTTTCTTTTAAGTTCCTTCAGCTACTTTTAAAGTTTAAAAATATCCAGGTGTTTCTTACAGAAATTCCTTAAAATTCCCAAGTAGAATGTTTGTAGCCTTATGGGATCGTTTTTCTGTCTGGAATTTACACTTTCTTTCTGTTAAGTTCCATCATCTACTCTTGAAATCTAAAAATATCCATGTGTATCTTACAGAACTCCCTTAAAATTCCCAAGTAGCAAGTTGGGTTGCTTTTTTATATAAAAAACAATTTTATTAAAAGATGTTTACTAAATCATTAATAGTAACTTAGTTAACATTAACAAGCAATGCAAATTATAAATAAATATGTAGTTGTAATTACTTATTATAAAAAAAAATATGATGTTTTTTCATTGTTTTTTGGATATATTATTTCATATTTTCCCCTAATAAATAATGTTCCTTCTTTGCTCAGTTTCAAAACCAATTTAAAAACATTTTTTCGTGCTAATTTATATAGGTAAATCGGTAGAGTGTACCTAAAACTGCTCTAGATCTATCTGTGGGTTGGACTTTAAGTAAGCTGGCGAAGAATTGCAAGCAAGCACTTCAGTCTGTCTCCGACTCCCACTGACTTATTGTTAATTTCATTTTGGCTTCGCTGTCATGGCAATTATTCGCCGGGAATTTCTAATTGAATCGACGCCATTAGAGCAGCAACAGCAGCAGCAGCAGCAGCAGCCACATCCCAGCCACTTTGCTATCCCTAATTTATGCACATCCTCGCCAGTTGTCCTTGCACATGGCATGCATAACATAATTGGCAAATTGCAATTGCTAGGACACCACAAAGACAGCGACAACGACGAATGTCAAATGAAAGTTGCTGTCACGACCGTTTTCAGAATAGTGATAGTAGGTGGTTCCCTCCCACTCGAATGATGATAATATTTTCCCTTTCCCTGGCAATGAGCTAAAAACGCAATTAGAGACACTCAAAGCGATGCCAGTTAAATTTTCCACTAATAGAAAATCACAACCACACCTTCATTTAACTGAAAAGGCAAAGAGAAAGTTTATAAACTTACAAAAAATTATTAATATTGTCTAAGTTTTATTCTTTCAATTATTTCCCTTAAAATTTGCCTTAGATTCAGTTTAATTTGCTGTGTGCATAATGGCATATATTATGGTTAAAATAATGGTGAAAATTATGTTGAAAATTATGGTGAAAATTATGGTTTAAATTATGTTGAAAATTTGGCTAGAAACTGCCACTTTTTTGCAGGCACTCAAAAATGGCAATCTAAGGACTTGTCTCTGGGGGGCGGCACAATTTCGCTAATTTCACTTGTAACTTGCTGCAAATTTGCATGCGACACAGGTGCTGCTCTGCACACACACTTATCCCTATACCCCTGCTGTGTGTACCACTTTGTGCCACTCATAACCAATTCCCTTTTGGCTTGCAACTATAACATAATCTGACTTTTCAACTTAATTTGGCAAACATACTTGTATTTAAGGGCCTAAGCCAACACCCGACGGCTAAGGCAAAAAAAAAATGCCAACATATTCCATAGATTTTCATTCAAAGTCAAAGCGCAGACTCTTTTTTCCCTGGAAAGCCCCAAGACTTTGTATAAAGAAATAAAAGAAAGAATTGAATTTTTTGGACATCAAACAAAGTCAAGGAATAACTTATGTGAAAATAAGAAAAATCTTCACATCCTTTTAAATCTGTTCTTTTTTATTTTCTTTGTTTTGGTATATTTTTAAGCAATACTTTTGCTTTAAACTAATTTAAAGGCCACATCTAATTAGTTAACTTGAATTATTCTTGCATTAACTTGGCTCTTTTAATATTTATTAGCTGGCAGGGTGAACAAAAAAAAAATTAAGAGAAAGGGCACAAAAAAAAAGAAGAGCATAAAAAAGAAAACTGTGGATGCCAAGCAAACCGAGAAAGTTAATTAAATGCCAAAAGGCGAATGGCTTTAAGAATGCCCTCACACACACACACTCCGGCACTCACACGCTATTGCATAACGCGGTCAGCTGTCTATGTGTGCGTGTCTATATATCTGTGTGTGTGTGTGTGTGTGTGTTATAGTTTTTTCACAAAGCAAGTGGCAAGGTCAGCGCTGAATTTGGCTGAGCAGGCCTAGTCGTCGTTAAGCAAAGGCCCCAAAAGAGCAGGACTCCTCCGAAAAAGGATTTAAAAAAGAAAAACAAAAAAAACTGGAAACGACTATGAAATACCCGGTGTTTTGTAAAGGAAAAATCCTAACATACTCCAAGTTTATTGTTTTTATTTTGTATTCGTTATCCTACATTGATTCCTATAACCAAGAACATTTGAAAATGAAACAACGACCATGATATACCCGGTAATTTTCCTATTGTTAAAAACCACAGCATAATTGCAGATAAAAGGATATTAAAAATCAAAAGATCAAGCGTGAATCCAGAAGAATATATCAGAAACTGATTTCTTAAAGTTAAGCTGTCTTGACTTTACAGCAAACTCAAATATAGTTCCCATTCTTAGCGCCTAAAAAAACGGAGAATAAAATCATTGCAAGGCCAATAAAGCAAACTCGGCCATTTTTGTAAAACAAAATAAAAATAATAACAAAAAACTTTGCAGATGGGAAAGGAGATGGATAGAGAAGCAAGACAGAAATAGTCATTGTCAAGTGCAAAACTTGCGGCACTTGCTGGCCAACTTTTGAATTGGCAATCGTTTCGGCCAGTTTCATTGAGATTCGCAGCTGGATTTCCCCCATCGAAGAAGTGGGCCCCCAAGTGGAAGGTATATTTGAAAATAAATGGCAAAGTAATAGGATCCAATAAAGGCGATTCAATTTGCAGACAAACCGCGAAAAAGATGAAGGGAAAGATAGAAAATAAAAACCAGAATAAAAAACGGAAGGAATGCAAATAATACAAGCAATAAAGGAATCCGAGGAATGCAATTTATTAACTGCATCCGTTTTCTTTTTTTTGCCTGGAAATTGATTTCAAATTAATAACATTCTTTTAGTTAATTAAAATGTTTAGTTTGGTTAATAGTTGATAGCTTAATTAGTTTGTAAAACCTAAAAAATACAACAAGTGTAAATGCCTTTTGGCTGCCCAGCCAAGCTTCACTTCAAGATCAAGGTCACACTGGTTTTTTTATCGCACATATGGCCACACTCAACGCACACAGTTACTGTACTTTTTTTACAAAAGCTCACTTGTAAGTAGAACAAGTGAACAAGTATAACCTGCTCTGTATCTCTATCTCTCGCTCTGTATGTTACCCCGGCAAGTGGAACATTTTAAGGATGTGCAAACATTTTGAGACTGTGCTCCCGCACTCGCCACCTTCGTTTTTTTTGCTGTCCTGCTCTACTGATTAACATAAATGGCAGGCCAAGCGACTACGTCACCATACCACCCAAATATGGCATAATGGGGGGCAGTGACTTTGGAGCAAAAAGAGAAAAAACACACCCAAAAAAGTTGCCTTAAACAAATTAACTCAAACTCTGTATTGTATCGGTATCCCCAGAAGAATTACTTAAAGTATGGAAATATTTTCTTTTATATTTAAAATTATATTGATGATTTCAAACCGCCGAAATTATCATTCAGTTTCTCCTTATTTAATTACCTAGGGTGGTTATTGTTTTATTTCTTTTTCTCCCCTGTTTCCCTTAAGTTCCTTACAAGGTTTAATAATCCACTAATTACCTTGGTAATATAGTAAATATATTTAAAAAAAAAACGAAATTTACTAACCTATAACTCTCGTTTATCACCCACTGTGCCAGCAAGACTTGAGATATATTGCGATTACAGTGGACTCGGGGTATTACATTTCATTGCCGCATTGTCTTGGCCGGATTCGGGCAGCTAAAAAAAAAAAACGTGGCAAGTGCCACCCCCTGCCTTTGTATTTTGTGTGTGTTTTGTTTTGTTTTTTTGTGGATTGCGTAGCCGGGGAACAATGCAACAGTTTTGGCCTGGTCGGCCAACCTCACAAAGCCCCAGCCATAATAATAATAATAATAATAACAACAATAAAACATATAATACATAATAATGGGCGGAAAAAAGAAAGCCAGTCCAGGCTCTGGCCATATAGAACAATATGGGCGTGGGGCCGCCTCTTGGCGTTGTCTGATATTTTCGGGGCCTTTGTCTTGGCTTAGTCGTGGAAAGTGTGTGTGGAAAGTGTACTGTGGAATATGCAAAGCGCAGCAAAAAATATGCTCTTGGATCCTTGGTCCATTGTTAACCAAACGAAGGAAATGAGAACGTAGTCGTCGTCGTCGTCGATTTCGGTGATTAGCGAAGGAAACTCCACACAGGCAGCTTAATTGCGGGATCGAACTTCAACTTTGCTCCAAATTTAGAGGGGGAAATATATTTATTTCAATAAGAAATATAACAGCAAATTTAAAGGCTTTAATTGTGGCCATTAAAATAATCAGATACATTTAATTAAGAAGAGATTAAGTAATTTGAAGAGCAAATATAATCTCCCCCTTCATTATACTTATTTTAAGCTTAAAGTGTCTGTAAAATGAAATAAATTGTAAAAAGATTAAAGCCGTAAAATCAGGGTGTTTACGGGGGGAATGTGCTAATTGAAATGAATTAAATTCCCTGGGCTGAGGAGCCCACAATTAATCATCAATCGTCGTCGCTGATGTAATCAATGAACATCAAAATTGTTCGACAATTGAAATCATTTAAGAGATGTAACAAGATAAAGCGGAAAAATCTATTTTAATTGGGGGAGGCGGGCCAAAAGCAAAACCAGATTGCCACATCAAGATGTAATAGAAGCGGGACGCGAGCTTAATTGATAATCTGATTGCTGAAATCGATAGGACATTTTATCAACTCATTTGGAAAACAGAATAAAACGGATACAAATTATTTGATTAACATTTTATTTGATTCCATTTGCGAGTCTCTCTTTCTGTGTGTATCTTTCTATTATGTCAGAGCCATCGATTGGCTGGGGGGCCCGCATTGTTTTGCGGTCGCCGTTGCGTATGCGTAATGCATTTTACGACCTATATTAATCATACGCCGTGTGGTGCGGGCCGGCCTTTGCCTGCCGCTACACTCTCGCCTCAATTAGCCAGCGAATTATTAATCGAAGCGTTAACTACCACAGAGGGAGCAAGAGTTAGCAAGCAATTAGCCCCTTTGTCCCCGTTATCAGCTGAAATGCAGCAGACACACTTTCAGGGTCCTGCATCCTGTGCTGGCATTTATTGATCTCCCCCTGCGTTACCTCACAATAGTCCAAGGTTGCAGATTCGCCTGATTAAGTAGATGCGACTCTTGGCGGAAATTTTGCTCTTTTTTTGCTGCTTTTTAGAACATTTTTAGACTTTTAATTGGCTAACTGATAGTTTTGTCTCTAAAATTGAAGTGGTTTTCGCCTTAACAAGTATGAAACTTATGTTTTTAACTTTTAAATGTGGAAGTTTGGTGAAAATTAAATTCATTTCCAGGCCATATCATCCCAAATAACAACAACCTAGTCAGCAACTGGCAGTTTAATCCCCAGATATATATACTTTATATTATATATACTCTTTCCTTGCTGTACTTATGTTGACTTGGCAAAAAACATCTTCCATCTTGACTGTGGTTTTGTAAAAACCAAGTTATGCTAATCCCTTGTACACAAAAACAAAAGAATTTAATACAAAAAACAGTTCCTAAGCAAAGGGATTAAATTGGGGCAAAACATGAACTTATTTTTCACTCAATGTATAAAAAAGGTAGCCAAAAAAATCTACATTTCTTGTATGTATATTGTATTTAAGTAAAAACATTTCGCTCAGTGTGTGCTGCGGCACAATAGAGGAGCATGGAAAAAGGCGAACCGCCGGGCAGCCGAAACGGAAACCCCAAAAAACAGAAAAACAGCAAACGGAAACCAAAGCGCAGCAAAGTGTGCTACATAATTTTTTTTTGTTGCAGTCAGCCTCTCGTCCTGGCTGGATGATACAGTTGGCACTGGCTATAGCGGATGCATACATATATGTATATATAACATAGTATATGGCCAGCCAGTAAGCTGTTTGGACGAGAGGCCACACAAAGGGAATGGCAAAGGAGGTGCGGTTAAGGACACGCCCAGCCACTTAGTGGATGCCACATGTGCGAAATGGAAAATGCAAAATGGAAAATGAGGAATGCGAAATGCCAGCGAAAATTTATGCAAAGCTTCGTAGGCGTTTGTACAGCGAAGGCAATTAGCCAGGCGCAGTCACAGTCAGCTGTTAGCCAAGTTAGCTGTTAGCCAAGTTAGCTGCTTTGCCAGATGGGCGTGTCACGACCCCAACGACCTTGACACTTAACCCCCCACCGGCCTCAATTAAGGCAATCCCGGGCCGAGCACTCCACTCAATTGGCTTAATCCCCGCCATGCCGCCAACCTGGACACAAGTCCCCCCTTTGATCCGTAATCCTTAATCCGGATTCCATTACAATTTCACGAGGCGGCCCCAAGCTCTGTCACCGGGTTAAGTCCACCAAAAGTTAAAAAAAAAAACTCAAAAATATGCCATCTCGCTTTAAGCTCTCTCTTTTGCTCACCCACTTCCGGTTGGCTTTTGACACTGACATGCAGTTGCATTGATTAAAATCGAAATCAACACTGGAAATTAACTTAAACTGAGGAAAAAGAAAAACCTGGTAACACTTTTAGGGAATTTTACCATACAGGTGGATAATTTTTAAACTACATTAAAACAGTAAAAATTACATTAAATTCGCAAAAACTGTAAGTTAAATAAATTATATAGGGTGGTAATTTAGGAATAATGCATAAAAAAAAGGTAAATCCAATAAATTTAAGTTAATTTCAAGCAAATACAAAGCTAAATAATTAAAACCACATAAGGAAACTAGAAATATTGATTATATAAGGGGGGGGAATTATTTTATTACGTAAAATTCCAGGAAACTGTTTATATATTTATGGAAAACATTTAAGCAATTGTTCTTAAATATAGGAGTGAAGCCTTTTAATATATCCAACAAATTTTACATCAAAAAACGAAGCTCAAGAAATGTGAGGAATATAAGCAAGTCACGGATCAAAACTTCAGTTAAAAAATAAAAATGTTAATCTTAGATCGCATTTTTTGTCATAAAAAAAAAACAAGAAAACTCTCTCCTCGTATTTCCCTTTGATCCTGCTTGAAATTGAATCTGTTTTGGTGTTTATACATTTTTAACTGACCCCACATAAGCACACACCAATATCTCGCTACAAGTTTATTTATTTGTCTAAATTAAAAAAGAAATTCAAAAGAAAATCAACTGCCGAAAACAAGCTTATGCCCCACGAACACCTCGGAAAAATCTGGCCTGTACAACCATGGCCACAAAAAGGTTTCGCACAGCATTTTGTCGCAATTTGATGAATACATATTTCCGCTCGCCTTTTGTTGCCAAGAAATGAAAATAATCAAATGAAAAATGTTGCCCGAGTGTGTGAGAAAAGGGGCGAAATTCCACGTACATACTCGTACATTACACTGGTCAACATCGCCAAATGCTGCAAGTTAAAACCATAAAAATGGTTGCTATTTAATTAGGATATTCTCATTTACAACAAACTTTCAGTGGAAACTTAAACTGGTAACTGAAGTTCATTCAATCAAGAATTAATTGAAGTATTAATTAAAGTCGAACAAAGTTTATGATGAAATGGAGAACAAAAGGAGGCAACTGTAAACTTTTAATCAAATGCAAAGGATATAAAGGATATAGCAAGTAAACTCAAAGGTCAACTTAACTCTTAATTAATAACGTAACTCTTCTTACTTCATTTCTTTTCTAAACTACTTTGAAATTATTTTTAAAATATTTAAAGAGTTTTAAATCAGAAGCCTCTGCCTTTCAGCCTAGGGTCGCATTTTGTTAGGCAGTGTTATGGCAGGAACTTGCAAGAAGCAGTCACATCTGCTTTGGGCTAAGGACCTTCTCCAAAGGCAAGTCCTTTGTTTGCCCAACGGGTCGTAAAACACACACAAGAACACACAGAAAGAGTCGCACACGAATGCCAGCCCCTGTCCTGGCGATGACAGATGAACAAATGGATCGACCATGAAAACGTAATGTAATGAAATTGATGAGAATAATGGAGAGTCTAAAAAATGGTGTGGGGCAGCAATAACAACATAATTATGCAACAATTAGGAGCAATTCATTAATTTGATGTCATTCGAGACGCAAATTGAACGAAGGCAGACAGATTGCGAGATACAGATACAGCGGCAGATATAGCCAACAGTTACGGATGCCGATACAGCTACAGGATAGTGATTCGGCGAGTCAGTGAAGCGGGGAAAAGCTGAATAGCAGAAAACCAGTGGGGAAACGGAGCGGGAAAGCGGGCAAGCGGGAAAGCGGGAAAGCGGGAAAGCGGGCAGGCTGGCGACCACAACAATCAGCCAACGAACCAAAACGAGAGTTACGAGAATTTTTCTGGCAGTCAGCCAAATAATAAAAAAAGAAATTACAACACAGTTGCACAGAAAAAAACAGTTGAAATAAATAGAAATCCATTTAAAAATTAGCTCTACATAAAATTATAAACAGGACTTAAGGACAACCTTTCCATTTTTAAATCGGTTTACTTACAAAAACCCATTAACACCTGCGTCTTTTTAGTATTTCAAACCCTAGAATTTATTCGGAAATGCCGAAAACCTGATTATTCACATAATTGATGTAACATATATGGAATATATTAATATGGTCATGCCATAATACGTCACACCGCAGTGTGACTGTGCTATCGGGCCACGCGCAATATGACCCTGCTAGCAAAAACTAGGCATAAATTAGCCACAAAACGAGCCAAAAATATTTCTGGTTTTTGTTGTTTATTTTGTTTGTTTTTTCTTTTTCATCGGTGTAGATGGCAATGTTTTGAGGTTTTTGGTGAGCAAAAACTCGCCAGTGCAGCTCAGATCCTGTTGCCGCGTTGTCAAGGTCTGGCTGCGACTTGTGCGCCAGGCTAACGAGTAACGAATTTCCTTCGTGGCCAACGCTTAGTGGGTGGTGGGGGAGAGTGGGTTCAACCGGAGGTTTGCCGGCTAGTGGGCGGCGGGTTGGCGGCGGGATGGCGAAATGCCAGGCAGCCAATTTGGGGCCACTGCCTGGCTGCCAATCTGCCAGCACCCTGGGCCACAGCGTCGAGGTGAACGAGAGCAAACAACCAACAAATGAACGAATGAACGAACCTTGGTTGCCCCTGTTGCCACAGTCCCTGCCCCGAGTTCCTGCCCCAGTCCCTGCCCCAGTCCCTGCCCCAGTCCCTGCTCCAGTCCCTGCCCCAGTCCCTGCCCCTGTCCCTGCCCCAGTCCCTGCCCCAGTCTCTGCCCCAGTCCCTGCCCCAGTCCCTGCCCCAGTCCCAGTCCCTGCCCCAGCAGGAATAGCAACAGGTGCCCCATTTTAAAGCTCTGCAAATTTGAATAAACGTTATGTAACTTGGTCAGTTAGCTTATTATTAAGTAATGCTATAACGAATCTTTCTGCCTGCCGGTTTATGTAAGCCAACTGTTTGCGTAAGACAGCATCCGAGTTAGCTTTTGGTCATTGAACGTATTCCTGGTACAGCTAGAAGGTGCGTTATATAAGCCATTTCTCGATTGAAATATCGGCCGAGCCTATCGAATGACATAACAAAATGCAACAAAAATACAACGAACATATGTATGTCTTAAGGTATTCCAAATAACTCACATTATGAGCTGCCTGCAAGGCTTGAATTGAATGGACTAAAGGCAACTCTTGGGGCATAAAGGCACTTCTTTTTTTTAACGAAATGGGGCATAAAGGCACCTCTTTCTTTAAACCAAATGGGGCATAAGGGCACCTCTTTTTCTTAAACCAAATGGGGCAGTAAATTGCACCTGATTATGACAGAGTTAACAATCCACTTACACTCAATTGTTATTTAATTGATTGAAAGGGAAAATCAAGTAACTTCTATTGTTTTCACAATTTTCTTTTAAGCAAAAACAACAGACCGCCACAAAACTGCAATGAATGTCTGGCCATTTAAGGGTAATAATCCATTGAGGATATTTAATTCATTCAAGCGAGTTCAGACTCGTTTTGTTCAAGCTTTACACTGGGCACAGTCACAGTCAATATCAAAATATATATCTGAACATAAAATAAACAAATTAAATCAAATCAGTGAGAAATACCTTATTTAACATCAATAATAAGCCCACAAAAATGTATATTTACACAAAATAAACCTGCTGATAATGAGATATTATTTAATAAGTAAATTAGTTTAGAGATTCAATTAGTTAATAGAGTCCTGCATCAAACAGGTATCTATATCTGCTATAACTAGCCATTAAGTACCACAATTAATTACAAATAGCATAAAGTGTATATTTTAATTTACAAAAAAAAAATTCCTTTACTTTAATATACTCTTTTATATATAATAATATATTTCTTTCAATATATTCTTGAGCAAAACCTAAACACAAAACTGAAAAAGTATCTCATCCAGTGAGTACTTTTTTATTCCATCTCATGTGTGTTGCATTCACAGTGCCATTGGCACTGACATTGCCATTGGTACAGGTGAACATACTGGCACAGGTAACCAGGCTGGCACCATATTTATTATGGCGACTGTAACTGGCAGTGCCAACTGGCAGTAAGTGCTGCTGGGCCGCTTCAATTCAATTCGATTCGTTTCGATATTGATTTATAGAGAGTGTCAATCTGGTAAATTGCACAGCAGGGCCAAAAGAACAGGAGGCGATCAGGCGAAGGAGTAATCAGTAATGCAACAGTTGCACACTCAGGCAGGCAGGCTGGCATTTTCCGGGGAGGGGGCTGGGAAAACTCAATGGCAAGGCACCGAAGAACTTGACGAGCTGTCAAAATCTGTTCGGCCTGTCAAAATTAATTTCTATGCGAAATATCAACGTGAAAGCCGGCGAAGCGAGAGGCCTGCCTCCTTTTATCTCTTCGCATTCATTCGAATTTTCCGACCTTCCTAGATTTTTTTCCCCTAGATATTCAGTTATTCAATTACAAGTCTGGCCTGGACCCAAGCCACCCCCAAAAAAAACCAAGAAACTAAACCGTGCGAAAAGAAAACCACAGCAGCAGTTAAATGCACTTGAAAAAAATATGTAAATTGTAAGAAAAGTTCTTTTTTGTTCTCTTTAAAAAGTACAGTACCTAAAATTAACTCAAAATGTTTCAAAAGTAAGCAATGAAATGTTCAAGGAAGAAATCATTGCAAGGAGAACAATTTTGATCCTTAAATGTTATTTTTTTAGTTTTATTTACATTCAAATTGAACTTAATTTAACTAGAGTAGGGAGAAGGGTTATTTTACTCTCCGTGTAGCTACTAACTGCAAACAGTAGCATTTTCAATGCCAAAATTGTATAAGCAGGTTCAGTGGCTCAGCCAAGCGGCAAATGTCCTGCGGTGACAACGGCATCCACTCGACTGCTGTGGGAGAAAACCAGGAATGCTTTAAAGGTCCTGGCCAGCAAGGTGATGTAACTATAAACTCGGGGACACAAGCCACCCCGATCCCCATTTAATGAGCCAGATGCTGCACTTTGTCCGTAAGGCGAAGGCATGCGGTAAGAGTATGTCCCGGAATTTAAGCTAAACTTTACCTCGGCGGTGATTGCTCAGCTTGTATAAGTTACTACTGCTACTGTTTAAATATTTGCCAAACTTTCAATTGGAAAATCTTTTGGACTTGGCACAGACTACAGTGTGTTTCATAGACATATTATTGGGGCTATCAAAAGGGTTAGTTTAATTAATAAGAATATATCATATATTTTCACCTTTAATCTGTGTCCGTCAGTTAATTTGTATTAAATATTAAATAGGGAAAACTTTCGAAACTTAAACAGAAATATTTGATTTAAGGAAAGGTTGATATGCTTGAAATAATTGCCATTTGAATGTCCTTGGCATATTTGTATTATGAATACTTAAAACAATAAAAACCAATAAAAAAATATACGGTTCGGTAACTCGGTAACTTATATTGTTGACATAATGCACATTGACACATAATACATATGACCTTCATTGTTTTTTTTAACATTATTTAAACTGCATTATAACTTCATTATATTGTTTTATATAATAATAATTGCTTACATAAAATAAGCATGCAGGCTAAGGATAATTTTAAATTATTGTTAGGTTAGGAAATCATGCAGCTGACAGTGTGACCATGCAACCGAGCAACGCGTAGTGTGACCTTGCAAGCGATAATTACGCATAAATTGTGCTTAAAATCTGGTTAGTTGCATAGTGGGAATTAGTTGCTTGGCTTTTCATAAAGATATCAATTTCTATACAAATATAATACATATATACATAAATTTAGTCGAAGGCCACTGCTGCTAGTGCTCTCAAAATAAGCATTAAGTTTAACATTATATGCTAGATTTATTTTGTTAAATAAATAAATATTCATACATTTATACTGTTTAAACGCACTGTATTTTGTTGCTTTGGCAACTCTTTTGCGGCATAAGAAAACCCGCAGCGAAAAGTCTTTTGGCTTGTCAAATAGCGCGAAAAACTTTTCAAATAGCGTCGCGTTGAAGCCTAACCAATCCCCCACTTTTCCTCACTTTCCCACTTTTCGCCCACCGCATTTTCCACACTCTTTTGTTAGCGAGCATTGGCCCATTCTATGCACTTCGCCCCTCCCTCTCTCTCTCTCTCTGAATGGGTGGGCTCTTGAGATTCATTCTCGTTTCATTATTCGTTTTTTGCGCCATAATTATGCCAAAGAAATGTACACATACAAACATATATATATATATATATATATACGGGAAAGCCACGCCCCAACGCCTTTGATTTTCCTGGCCTAGAAAAGAGAAAATATCAAGACGCCGATGTATAGTAGTGACTGCACTTTTGGCGATGAAAATGTTAAAAATAATCGATCGATCACACACACAACGCACACACTGTTTGGCCTCAATCAACCCAGTTTTTTAGGCACAAAACTCAATGACTTTTTAATGCCGACAATTGAGTCCTTAACGCTCACTCACTCACACTCTCTCTCGCTGGCTCCTGGAAAGCCACCGATACAAGTCCTTGATTGAAGAAGACAGCTCATAAGTAGTTCATAGTATTTGGGGTATTCAGAGGCGCCTTAAATAATTAATTGCGACGAGTGCTCAATAAGTAAGTGGATTAATTATTGAAACGGCCCCAAGCCTGAAATTGGTAAACAAGAGAGCTCTACATTTTGCGATATAAATTTATAACGTACGTTGTAAGGGAATTTGTTTTCGTTTATTTACACCAATTGCTGGTTGATTGTTTTGGCAATTAAAGTTATTTTATGACTTTGATTTATGTTCGGGAAATAAATCGTTTTAATCTTGTAAAAGTTGGGGGTTTTACAAGCGAATAATTATGGGTAGCATATGGGATTTTGTGTAATGAGCAGGTGGGTTTTTATCGAAACAAATTTTTAATTACAAAACCCTCTCTACACTTTCCAAATACATTTTAAATTGATTTTCAGATTTATAAAGATTTTAATAGAGTTTAAAGCCTTTTTGCCTTCTATTTAAGTTTCCTATTTCCTTATTTCTTGTTATTTTTAGCTACTCCATAGCTGAACTTATTGATTTGTAAGTTTTTTTGGGGGAATCCCCATTTCATTCGAGACTCTGTGCCTGCTTATTCGCTTGACGGCCTTTTGCTTTAAATTTCCCAAAGCTATTTAGTGGAGTCCCAGGAGTCGCCTTGTCACCGGAATGCAACGCACTTTAAGCCCGCTGCAACTGCTGCCAAGTGACCCAAATCAGAGTGTGCGGTGCTCGTCGTCTGCCGAACATCCAGTTAGTTATCCAATCCCAATCCCAATCCCCTTTGAGCTGGTGCCTTTGGAGTGGCTTTTGCGCTTAGTTAGCTTAATTACGAGAGCGCGCCGAGATCCGGGCCGTTGCATCGATAAGTATCGATTAGAATCGGCAAGCCGAGTGCCAGGCCTCGGCCTGGGCGTTCCAAACACAGTTCAGTAATAATAAGCCTACACGGTTAGAAAATATAGAACCAAAACTGATAAGGAGTATTTGATTTTTAAATTAAAACCTATTTATTTCAATAATTTGTTTAAATTTGTAATTTGTTTAAATGTATAGTTTA
Source organism: Drosophila parvula (assembly GCA_018904695.1). Classification (NCBI taxonomy): domain Eukaryota; kingdom Metazoa; phylum Arthropoda; class Insecta; order Diptera; family Drosophilidae; genus Drosophila; species Drosophila parvula. Next base: position 1,959 of record JAEIIG010032611.1, on the reverse strand, counting down.
TTGTAAGCGATATTGTAGGCAATCTATCGATAGTAAACAAATATCTTATTCGATTTCTTGGCCTTACAATTTGTGCTAAATAATTGTAAAAATTACTGTTTGATTTAATACTTATAAGCAAATTTTTTAAATAAATCGATAGGCAAGATTTCGATAATATCATATTAAGTGTTCCATAAATTTCGATTAAAAATACTTACTAGCATTTTGTAATCCACAAAAATATACTTAAAAAGTTTCTTAGTATTTTTTTGTATGAGAATTATCGATTGATAAAAAGTATCCCTGAAAAATTCACTTACCAAGATTCCGATAGAAAATTGTTCTTTCCTGAAATATACAACAAGCTACTCTAGCTACATTTTAAGTAGATTTATGCAACATAAATACTTATAAAGAGGAAGTTGGATTGCCCCAAGTATCCTGCATGCATATGTAATCAGGGACAACAGCCAAAATTGAAATTCCTATGAAATTATATAAAATGCACTCAAAGGCATTTCGGGGAACAAGTTCGGGGAACTCCAAGCTGCCGGCGACTGTCCGCCTTATCCTGGCATCCATCCTTCTGTCCCAAAAAACCTGGATAGCTTGCTTTCGCAATTCTCCACCCCGCCTCCGCTCTTTCGATTTCCGTTTCCGTGTTCCTTGGACGGAAACAAACAGCCGGCAAGACACCTGGCAGCAGGAAGGACTCGTAATTTGTCATTTACATTCCGTTTATCCTGGAATTAAGAATTAATACTTTTATAGGTTTTATTTACGAGAAAATGCGCTTGTTTTCTGTTTAAAAATGAATACGTTTTTGTAAACTTTCATTCGTTAAATACCTACTGAAGTCTGCCAGTTGATTTATTCCCTTTTCTGTGTGAAAAATGTACATTTCCTTGTGGATGGGTCCGGCAAGAAAGGCTTTTAACTTGGCTATTTCTTTTTTTTTTTTTTTGTTGGATCCTGGGGTGTCTGCTTATGCAGAGATTACTTCACACCGACAATGGCAGAGAGACATGGCGAAATTCCCTTGGAATTGTAAATAGCCAACTCATCGGAATCCATCACACGACCGAGCAGTTCTAAGACCATTCCCTGCCAGGCTACTGCCTCCTGGCTCCTGGCTCCTGCCTCCTGCCTCCTGCCTCCTGCCTCCTGCCTCCTGCCTTCTGCCTCCTGCCTCCTGGTTCCTGCCTCCTGCCTCCTGGCTCCTGCCTCCTGCCTCCTGTCTGCTCTTGTCCATTTGCCAGACATAATCCGTACAATCGGTGCGATGTGGATGTGATATGAATGCGAATGCAGTGGGTTGTGTGTTGTACTGCCCATAATACCTCCTCTATAAATTGTGATGTGTTTGATGTTTGCACTTGGGTGCAGCGTTGCTATAAATAAGCTGGCCATTTATTAAGGGGCAACCATAAACTGCGTTAACAACGGCGGATTCCGTGTACAAACCATCTATGAAAGACCCGCCTCCGTCGTTATTTCCATTGTGCGATAAGCTTTCAATTAATTCCGACCCGGAAGCGTAAGGGCAGGCTGCTGTAAGCGAGGAACGTATCAATTTCCATTGGACCAGCATCCTGTTAGAAATATGCTAATCCCAGGACAATGCCAGGTGCAGGATTCAATATCCAGTTGAGGGAAGTTAGTCAGCTGCCAGCGATTATAAACCCATAACTATCTAGGAAGATGTTAAAAGGAGGAGAATTAAAAGAGGATCCAGAACTTATAGGTGGCTTAAATTAGAGATTTAAACAGTTATCGAAATTAATTTACATTATCGATATTTATCGTTAGAAGGAATTATATTAAAAACAAATGTTTGCATCTTTTATAAATCAGTATATATAATCTTTATTATATCAGTCTAATAATTTAATATTACGTATACTGTGGGGCTTAGAAATTAATGAAAATAAAAAGAAAACAAAACAAATAATTAAGCCTCGAGATGTATCGATATTA
>JAEIIG010032607.1:0-68232 GCA_018904695.1 Drosophila parvula | reverse complement strand
GAGGTCAGAGACACTCGACTCGCCCAGTTGTCCTGTCAACACGTTGGCCAAGTCGGCAACCAGGCCAAGCCGGGTGGCAGGCAGCACCAACTCGCCAACTCGCCAACTCGCCAACTGTCCAACTGGCCTCCAAAGTCAATTTGCAGTGCCGCACTTGTCTGATGGAATTAAGGTTGATTTTGGAAATCATCTGCAAATGCACTTCCTGTTCGCCTGAATTTTGACACGACGACGGAAGCGTGGAGTCGGTGACTGCGAAAGGGTAGAGTGCAAGTAGAAAGAATTTTTTCGAACGGACCAGAATAACTCTAAGAATCCAATATTTCAAGCCGTTTTTCGGTTTTAATTCGTTTTAATTCCCAATAATTTCCCACATCAAACGGTTAATCTAGCCAGACTCTCACCCCATCAGGCATTGATCAACGACTTGAGATCCACACATGTGGATCGTATTCCGCGCTCTGCTCTCGATGGCTAGCCTTCCCGCGAGAGAGCTGTCTCTCTTCGTGGTCCGTTGTCTAGGTGTTTTGCCGAAAGAAAACTGAAAAGTTTGGGCCGAAGCGAACAAAGGCAAAGCAGAGGATAATATAAATCAACAAATGGTTTTTACTCACTCTGTCGCTGAAGTCCACACGGCGTTTCTTTCATGCGGTAATTTGAAAAATCATTCACAAAAAAACACACACACAGATGAACAATTGTTGTTCGGAACCACAAAAACAAATCTTTTTCGCTTTAGGTTCTCCACAGTTATCTTGCTATTGGTATTTATTGCCGACTATTTTATTTCTCCTTCTTCCGTTTTTTTAGTTAAACGTTCATTTCCTTTTGGTGCGTCTTTTTGAACACAGAAGAGGTAGAGAACCAAACGAAACCGTACGGGTCTTTCATCGATCAACGGCACTTTCTATTGGGAATCTTTTACACTTGCACATTTATGTGTAGTTACTTTCTACCTTTCAACTAAAAAAAAAACTAAAATAAAAACGAGAAACACTTATTTTCGCACTTGTCACGATCCCTTCGCACTTTTTATGTTGCCGCAGCACGCGGGCTTCCGACCGATCCGGGCCACCTTCCCACAAACTGAAAATGTCGAGAGAGGCGGTCCAACACACACAGAAAATGGCAACATCTTGGACCCGGCGTTTCTTAATTTCTTCGATGCGGTTATTAGAAAAGTCATACACAAAAAAAAAACACACACACACACACAGCTGTACAATTGTTGTTCGGAACCACAAAAACAAAAAAAAAAACAAAATTAGCTGACTCTTTTTCGCTGCAGGTTCTTCACATTTCTCCTTCTTTCTTTTTTTGGTTAAGCGTTCATTTCCTTTTGTTGCGGCTCACCGAACACGGAAGAAGCAGAGCACACAGCGAGAACCAAGCGAAGCCGTACGGGACTTTTATCGATCAACGGCACTTTTTATTGGGAATCTTTTACACTCGCACAATTATGTGTACTTATTTTGTACCTTTCAACTAAAAAAACTAAAATAAAAGCGAGAAACACTTATTTTCGCACTTTTCCCGATCCCTTCGCACTTTTTATGTTGCCGCAGCACGCGCGCTTCCGACCGATCCGGGCGACTTCTCACAAATGTAGTGAGAGGCGATCCAACAACAAACAGTGGATGGCATCTTCTTGGAAGGTGAAATTGAATGGGAAATGATTGGAAAGTGGGAAGTAGTGAGGTCCAGTGAGTGATGCTCTTGTACGAAAATTGGTAGCTGATATTAGAACCCGCAAAAATTCAGTTCCACATCAGAGAAAATATTCTCTTACAATTTATACTTAAAATTTTAAACATACAATAGCATCTAAATGAATTTTCTGCCTTCTTATCCACCATGCGCCCTCACCCGTCTGGCTGCGCCATTCTAATTAATATTTTAGGACTTGCCAAAAGGCAACAGTTACACATTTTCAGGATTGCAGCTGCTGAATAATTGAATTTGGTGACGAGGTCAGAGACACTCGACTCGCCCAGTTGTCCTGTCAACACGTTGGCCAAGTCGGCAACTCGGTAAAGCCGGCAGGCAGCAACTTACCAACTGGCCTGCAAGTTGATTTTCGAAATTACCCTTGGGCCTGGTGCTACGAATTTGTTTAAATTGCGTGCGCGACATCTGCAAATGCACTTCCTGTTCGCCTGAATTTTGCACTCTGACTCTCGCAACTTGCAGCAACGACAACGGAAGCGTGGAGTCGGTGACTGCGAAAGGATAGAGTGCAAGTAAAAGTGCGTGAGGAAATCTTGGCAACGAGACTTTCTAGCGAGACTTAAGTCTGTAACACACACACATACACAGCATATGTATGCAGTTTGGGAGGAAAAGGTGAGGGATGGGCGCCACAAAATGGCTGCCAAGCTGTCCGCCGGATTAAATTTTTGCAGACTTATGCCACTCCGCCGCCTGGCTCAACATCAACTTTTGTCGGAGGCAATTTCAACCGAAAATCCCAACATCCAACGCTTTTCAGGCAACAAAAGTTTCGCATATATTATGCATATCAGTTTCGGGCCAGAATGTTGTTTTATTAAAATGGAGAAAATAGAGTACGGCTAAGTATGTCTAGCTGTGCACAGTTTTCAATCCGTTTGCACCCACATTCTCGGCTCCTAATTACTTTTGTTTTTTTTTTTTTTTTTTTAATAATAATCAACCTCGACCCGACTGCGTATGCTGCGTATTAGGTCTCGCTCTGTCCATGCCACAAAATAAACTCGCTATACTGGGGTTACTAATTTCAAACTTTTTATTATTAATTTAGCGCTGCTCTGAACTAATAAAGTATGCAAGTGTGTCGGGTGGCGGGTGGCGGATGGGGCAGGGACAGAGGGCTTGTGACCTGCTGAGCCCGTTTATTGTTCGCTCTTTTACAAATTATACAAAATAATTTTACCCAACTCAGCATTTGGGTTTGTGGATCTGTGTGTGTGGGTGTGTTTGTGTTGGCAAAACAAAAATATTTCATGTGGCGCAAAGCGATGATTGTTTTGATATGGGCAAAAGTTAATGAGTATATTAAGAGATAAGAAGTTTGTTTGCCGTTGAATGCTACTAAATTTATGGGTATACAGTATGCAAATACAAAGCGAGGGCTTAACTATAGTAAATAAATGTAATACTCAATTTGTGGAGGGTTTCCATATTGATGAGGGGTAAATTGATATACTGTATCCTATATACCCAGGTTTTAAAGTTAATTGAAGGGTTAGTAGAGTTAACTTCCATCATATTTTTTCCAAAATATGCAAATACAAAACTGCGACCCAAACACTTTTCTCTTTCCCTTTTTTACTTTTCCAAATTCTTACCTCTTTCGGCCAACTTAAATAGCAAAATGTCAAATGCAGTTTACACTTTAAATTTCAGCAAAAAGGAAGTCAAGCAGCAGGTAAAGGTGGGTGTTTATATAAACATGGATAGCACCCTTCGAGCAGCACTTGTGTGTGTTTGTGTGTGCAATGCAAATCTAGGTCATGCTGTTATTTCCGGCTTTTGTGGCTAACTGAATACACACACACACACACAGAGCACAGCGGAACAACTCCTGCGATCGCCTTGTGTAGCTTTAGCCAATTTGCATTACTCGCCACCCCCCTTTTGGCCCTCTGAAATCTCCCTCATTGTACTGTATGCTTTGTGTTGGTCCAAAAACCAAAATGAGTGGGTAAACAACACATTTGGAAGTTGTTATTAGGTTCCTCCACCACCACCACCACCATTGTTCGAAAATTGTTTTGCAATGAAATTAGACTCTAATTCCATTGGTCGTTGCAATGAAGCCCCAATTGAACCACCAGCTGCCATTGTCTTAACTTAATATATTTGTGTGCAGTCACTGTCTTTTTGCTGTTTTTGGCACTGAAATTGGATGTAATTACTGGGTCTAGAGGCGAAGACAAGTTGATTTGCTGGACTGTCACTGTCACTCCGATTGGCGAGGGACACGTTAAGTCAGCCTGCAGGCAAGACATGTGTTGTGAGTGAACCGCTAAAACGGCTTGTTGACAGTGCACAAATTAACAACGACACACCAAAGACAAGTTAATAATGCGGCCAGGACCAAGCTCGGTCTGAATTCAAATTTCGAATGGCTGAAGGGGGTAATCAAAAAGAAAACGAAAAAGTAAGTTGGAAAAACGATAGACAAAGGCTTAAATGTTCTAGAAACAAGAATAGATATTGGTAGTAATTAGGTAATTACTAGTTAATTGGCAAATTAAAGTTGTAAAAACAGTAAGTTACTCAATATTAAATCTATTAAAAACCCATATCATTTCAACGAATATCCTCCCTGCTTTCATTCACTATATCGATCAAATATTCTTAGTTGTAGGGTAAGTTTCTCTGTTTGCTTGGACTTACATCAAAGTCTCGACGACAAAATTAACGCCAAAAACACAGCACGGCATCATCGGGGGCATCAACGGCAACCAGCCAGCGACAAGCGCTCTTCACAATGTTGCACAACACACTCACACAAGCCCCGTTGCACCCGAACTAACAGTGGGCACCCGTGACCAGACTCATGCCGCCGCTGTGAGTGTGCAGCACTTTGGCAGCTGCTTACATGTGACACTGCGGCCCGGATAAGTAGGCAACGAAAACGAAAACAGCTCAGGCTGCCTCTGCTCTCTGGTGTCACTACATACTTGAAAATGTTGTGGTTGTTGTTAGTGCTGGCGGTTGACAACAACATTAACGCTGGAAACGCTAATTATGGAAATTAAAAACTTGGCGAATATGTAAAAATGTGCACTTTTAATTAAATACAACTGGGAACGGGGGCATTGGGGGGACGGGGGCCCGTATAGGGGGGACAAGCATTCGCCTCGCCGCAAATGCAAACAAAAGTGCACCGAATGCCGCAGCTTCAGCCACGTGTGAGGCACTGCGAAAATTCCATCACCATGCGGTTCTCATTTCCAAAGCCCTAAAAAATAAAGCAAGGCAAAATTATAGAATACCCTAACCCAGCGAGAATTAAAGTAATGACTGAGCTGTATACTAAAACCGATTTAAAGAAGAAGATATTTGTAAAAATAAAATACAATTAAGAAAGATTTCTTAGTTATTTGAAACCTTTAAATATTTCATTGTTACTGTACGAACAAAATATTTTGTTAACGTTACAAAAGGTCGGGGAATACCCGGCGTTAGAGAACAAGAATTCATACCAGTTTCTATGCAAGAGTCTGTGTGTTTCTTTAATTTCCATAGTAACAAAAAAATGTTTGCTGAGGTCAAAAGCTAAAAACGATGCAAAAATGGAAAAGGTGAAAGCGCTGCGGTTGCCAGCAAATATTTTGAATATGCAAACTCACCTGAAGATATCAACTTGCCCGCTGGCAAAGGGTTTAGATTTACCTTTCAGACATTGAAAATGAAAAAAAAATCAACTCTGTTGGCATACGAAAACATTTTCCAAAAATTAATTTTTAAAGAGTTTCATAGTTTCCTTTAGCTTTCTTTTGGACAACCGCATAAAGCTGCATATTAGCCATGTTTAGAAGGCAACAACTATATCATGGGAGACCTTGCGGTCAGCTTATAACGCTATTTGCCCACTTGCGCGCATTTATCACATTTATCTTTAGGTGGGCGGGTTTTCCGAGGGGGACGGCGGGCGGTCGGTAAGGTGTGTGGCACACCTTTAACGGCAGAAGCCGTGGCAGATAAAGAATGGCATAAAGCAAAACGGCAAACATGCAGCTGTGCAATGTTGCCCAGTTTATTTGCGTATTTCGAATTTGAGACGCGGACTTGAGGATAAAATGGTGGCATTCTAGAGGGTAATGGGGTGGGGGGTGTATGTGTGTATGTGGGTGGGTGTCGGAAGGACACCGAAGCGTGTCATAAATTTATAGAAGCCCGCGTGGAGACGGGGGGGCAAAAAAGTAAACGCTGCACGGAGCTAAATAAGTTTTAATCCCATTCTGTTGGATTTCTGTAACGTGCAACGATGTGTGGCAAGTCCTTGTTGTTGCAGCTGCAGCTTGTGTCCGTGTGTCCGTGTGTGTGTGTGTGTGTGTGCCAGTGTGGTCCTGTGTACCTGTTTATTTAGCTGTTTGTGTTGCGCGAGATAAGCGACAACAGCAGGCAGCTGGCCAGCCAAAAAAGGAGAAATTCTTTTTATCGCTGCCAGAAATTAACATTGACTACACTATGCTGCAAAAAAAAGTGTTATGACGAAAATTCAACGGACAAGGCGCTTTAAATCCCAAGGATTTTTATTTATTTAAATATGGTTAAGGTTCAGGGAAAACATTACAAAAAATTGATATTCATATTTGCTTTTATCAAAGATTGTGCATTGGAAATTCAACATGAGCGAGAAGTAAAATTAATATATTAATCATTGCAGACAAGCCCGATTCCCAGAGTAAAATTTAATTTAGATTCAAACTTAAAAAGCTTTGCTTGTGTGTGCACTGACCCCAAAAACTAAGCCTAGTTCTAAAAACACGCAGCCCACAGGTAACGTTAGACCAATCAACGTCATGCATTGTTGGCCACCTTGTCGACCAGAAAACCCACCAAAAATGAAAGGAAAACGGCCTGGCCAAGGAATACCAAGCGCTGGCCTAAGTATCTATTTAATTTGCATTTTGCACGCGAAAATAGTTTGCATATCAGTGAAGGCCAGCTGGGGGTAATGTGGGCTCTCGCATCGAATAACGCATACGCCGCGTGAGCCAAATTACTCAGCCCTGGGGGTCAGCTGCACTCGTTTTGTGTCTGAGTGTGTGTAATAATTAGACGTTAACTTTTAATTGGGCGAACATAAATGAGTTAATGGGGCGAAACAAAAAAAAAAAAAGAAAAGAATACAGCCCACAGGGAATCCGCTCTGCTCGAATGCCTTAAATATTTCCAATTAATGGACAGCACGTAAATGTGCTTAAGCGGCACTTTGACTGCCAACTTGCAGCAGTAGCACAAATCAAAGCAAATTACAAATAATTAGTAACGCATTCCCTATGAACCGAGCCAAGGAGCAAAGTGCGCTCATTACCAATATAAATAGTAGCCAGCGACGAAGAGCGGCGCGCCCTGTAATTATGGCGTTTCCTCTTTCACTACAAACTACAAAAGAGCGAGTGAGGAAAAAATAGTGAGCACTTAATTAAGCTGACGAAAAGTGAACAAGAGTCTTTCAACTGCTGGCCTTGTGATTTGGAAAAGATGGCAAAAGCCGAAAGCACAAAAAAAGTAGCAGTAGAAAGTTAAAAGCATTTGATAAATACTTAATTTTAATAATCATATTATTAATGATGGCTCTCAATGTAATTGTTTATGCAAGTAATACCATTTTTCGTTACAATTTTCCAATTTGGTTACTCCAGTTCCTCAATAAATTCTTTTGCAGCCTTTTAGAAAGCGATTACCAGCTTTCTTGTCTAACCCCTTACTGATCTCATTGTTTGAGGTCTGAGCTCCGCATGCAGACACCCCTGAAATTTTCCCAATGTAGCTACTGCTTCACCTTACCCCCGACTGGAAGCACTTTCCGTTAAGCTAAGCGATTATTTGCCATTTTCCTAGCTTGTTCCGCTGTAGAGGATTTGCATTTTGCCACCACATCTCATTCTGTGGAGTTGTAAATGTCGGCAAGCTCCTCGAAATTAGCTGAGCAGATCTGAGCTGCAGTGGCTTACAGCATCTGTTGAATTATTAAGCAGCCCTAATGCATTTGATGCGTTTTGCGGCCGGAGTTCCGCAACTCCAGGATCTGGCCAAGATGAAGTTGCCCGACGGGCAGCAGGTGCTGCTAACGCTTCTGGTGCCGAAGTTGTGGTTCCTTTTAGCCAGAGTTTCGACCAGAGCGCCTTTGGGCAGACGCCCTGATTGATTGCCGGACAGCGAGGGACAATCAAAAGAGAATGCAGACTGCTTAGAGATTCTCGAGGAAACTCACTTGAAAACTCTCTGCCACACGTAGAAAAACATAACTTTTGTAGGCAATATTACTTAAATATATATAATATTACTTAAATATATATAATATTCATTAAATATATACAGTATTCATTAAATATATAATTATAAAGTGTAAATTTCTTATTTTAATTGCTTGTTTCTTTGAAAGTTTTATCCGTTTTCAGAAAACCAATATCTATGAGGATGTCCTATGATTTTATCGACCAGTTAGCTGTTGCTTTGCATTTTTCTCTCTGCATAAATATTGTAGGTGCCCCGAGGAGGTTATAGCCACCTCGTTTTCCAACTCCCTTACTGCCTCACACGGCTTTTGTCGCTTTTATAACACCATCGCAGCTCTGGCACTCAGGCAACTCGTAAATTATTCACACATTCATTACGCGCACCGCTGCTGCAACATTTTGACTGATTTTCATTCGCACTCTTGAGCTGAAAGTTAGCCAAAACCTGAGCGGCAGACCGCACAAACAAACACGGGTAAGAGCATCGCGAAAAATTATGTAAAATTAATTGCCAGGCAAATTGATGGACGGTCGGAACGGGGGGGCCGGGCGGGTAGGTAGTGACAACCGCAATTGACAAATAATTGCATATAGGCAACCGAACTTACAGTTTGCCAGCTGTAATTAAAATAATTGAAATACTCTCCCAGCAGAACAGGCTCGCGGTCTGACCAAACTAAAAACTCGACCGACAAATTTTTGGAAAATGCTCGACAAGCGAACAATCGGCTGGCCACATTTATTGATTGCATAACTCAATGCCTGAAAAGGGGAATGATTTGGCGGGGTGGGGGGTATTTTGGCTGATTTCGGCCAAAACGATTGGCGGTATTGTTGAAATTTATCGATGCATTCATGAGCGATTTGAGCGCTTGAAGTGAGATTGATTAGATGCATTTATCAAATTCCGGCATCCAAATAATTTTCATAAAATTATTTATTTCAAATTGAGCAAAAAAAAAAACGTTGCGTGTATTTTAAAAGGAATTTCATTAAATTTGTTATTTTACATGTTAGAATATACTATCATAATTAATTTCAACATTTCTATAATATTATGGAGAGTAAAACGAATTTATATTCGTTTTGAAAAAAGGTCAAAATGCAAATGCGTTCAAGGAATTGAATATATTCCGACTTTTTCCCATGAGTTGGCAATATCTACATATGTACATGCCACGCTCCAGTTTGACCTTTAAAGCTGAATAGAGTTGCAGTCTCTGGCCTAAACAAAATACGTATACATTTATTTATTTTTTTTGTGGCCATTTTTATTGGTCTTTCGGCCAACGGCAAACAATGACAAACCAAAAAAAAAAACAGAACACCAATAAGGAAACACATAACAAAGGGCAAGTAAAACTCAATTATCATTCATGGCACAAAGTTAAAGCCCAACGAAATTGAATGGGAAGTGAAATGGAATTCAAAACGAATGACGTCGCATGCAAATTCCACAAAACTAAGCGAATTCGCCACTTTTGTTGTACGAAACTGGCGAACGGCAAACAATCAAATAAATTGAATATAAACTCACGTTTAAAAGTGAAAGCAAAAATGCCAGAAGGCGCGACAGGCGAGGGTGCTCCTTCAAGGAGCGCTGCATTTGATGGGCGGAATGTGCTCGTGCCTTCTCTGGTTACAAATTACTGCCGAGGACGCATGTAAATTGCTGAAAATAAAAACGCGAGAATTCTTTGGCCCGAAGCGGCGCCTAAAACTAGTCAACACTCTGCCGGAATAAAGAAATAAGTGAGAATGTGCCTCGACAATGTGATACCCACTACACACTCATGTATATATACAAAAGCAAATTATTTAAACTTTCCTATCCGAATTTACCCAAAATACTCATTGTGTGGAAAATCATGAAATCAGAATCTGCATTCTCTAAGGCTTTCTATGACCTGCTCGGACCACAAATCCTTCTTCTCTCTGTTACATAAACTGCATGGATCCCACGGTACTCCCTCAAACACTACCGAGTGTAGCTGGGGAATTTTGTTTTAAATTTCCAACAACGGGATGCTTTCGCCTGTAGTTGTTTTTATTTAATTTTCTTTTTACGACGAACACAACGGGAAATCAGAGACGTGTGAGGGCGTAGCATCCAGCCCGGGGAAATGTTGGGAGCCTCAGAATTTTCTTACCGCAACAGAAACAGCCTCTGGAGAAAATCGTTGGGGGAGTGAAGGATAAAGGGATGAGGGATTCCCAGCAGTGGCATCTGCTCCTTGATGATGTTTGTCCCTAGCCAGACAGATGAACATGCAACTGCTGCTGTTGCTGCTGCTGCTGCGGCTGGCAAGACAGCAATCAGGCAACTAGAAGCCATGAATTCCAAGAATGCAAACATCGCAAATGCTAAACTTTATATGCCTCGGAGTGAACTTTGCTTCGCAACTTCAACACAATGCCGAGACTCAGATGAATTCTTTATTAATCAAAGCCATTGAACTGGTATCTCCCGCTCTGACCGCAGCGGAAAATGCAACAAATTAAATTCTCAAGAACAGTTTCTATACAATTTTCGTAGCTATCTTTACGTTTTTTTTTTTTTTGCATTTTGTCTAACAGCTGCTGAGGGAACTATTATGCAAAAGAGTTAAAAATACATTGAACACTATTGGCAATTTATGCAATTGCTGGCAAGGGAGGGTGAGGAGGCGGTGACTTGAGGCAACAGCTGGCATTGCAAGGAGCGGACAACAATGTTGCGTATACGCCGTGTACGGCGCAGTTACTTTGAAGTGGGAGTTGCTTGCGAGCTCTAGCACTTACAAATCATTGAAAATTCAACACATTGCTAATGCGACACGTTGTCGCACTGGCAACACTTTGTTGTGCCCCAAACAGACTACTTATATAAATATGTACATGGAGAAAAATATAAACATATATAAATAAATACTATAATATATGTTTAAGTATTTTATATTTTTCTATAGGCTAATTAAACCTAATTGCTTTTGGTAAATGTTAAAATTTAAGTATTGAGACTTACTTTAAGCGAACATTATGCCGAAATATTCCACCAACTTGCACTATTTTTCGCTGTGCTGGCACTGAGACACGGATTTTAGCTGCTGGTGTGCGTGTGTGCCACATTGTGCGGCACTTGTTATTAAGTACTTGTGCGCACAATTTTCATCGTAATGACAACCTGCAAGGCAAAATGCCTACGGCAAGCGAGAGCATCGCACATCGCGTGCCAGGGCCGCGACATCAACTCAAGTGCTTGAACTCAGTTAGGGTGCATATTGCATTGGGCTGGGTGTGTGTGTGTGTGTGTGTATGTTGTTGTTGAGTTTCAGGGGGGTTCAGGGGGAGGAACCACGACCATTGGCAGCGAGTCCTACATGTGATTTGCATGTTTAGCGAAATTAGCGCACTAACAACAGCTGCCACCACTATTTCTGCTGCCGATGCTTCTGGCTTCTGGCTTCTGTCGCTGCCTCTGCCTCTGCTTGCTGCATTTTAATAACTGCAAGCCGGCAAACAAACATTGCGCATACGCCACATGTGCACGAATCTAGGAAAGTACTGCTATCTCCCTCTGTGACTATAAACCATTATTAATTTAGCCAGAGAGCCGGCACTGTCGCTGTCGAGCCACTTTAAATTAACTTTAATGGCTTCGCCCATTGCTAAGCCAATTCCAATTCCAATTCAAGCCTGACCCGAGCATTCGTTGCATTCGTTTGCTTAACAAGTCAATTATGGTTTCGGTTTTGGTCATCACGCACTGAATCGAGCGAATAAAATGGTATAGAAATGCATACAACAATAAAATGGGAAAATCTAAAATATAGACTTAAATGGAAAGGATACACATGCCTGCTTTAATTTAAATATTCAAGTTTCCCTAAACTGATCAAATATACATATTTCCCAAAAGATTATTTTACTAAAAGTAAGAAAAATAAATCTATAACATTGTTGTATTGTCAAGCGCAAATTAAAACGACTTAAAGCTACAAAAAGAACGAAAAACAAAAGTAAAAACTTTTCAGGCAATTGCAATAAAAATTATGAAGATTAATGGTCAAAGTAAAAATTTGGGTTAGTTCCAAAAATGACCATAAATAATACGAATTTATTCAGATTTCCCCTCGCTGGTCAACAGAACAACCTCTAATGAGTTAAGAGTAAGTGGTTAGCCAGAAAAGCAGCTTAAAACTTTCTTCCAGCCAACATCAAACGATAAAGAAGCAACACAAACTCAACCTCCTACAGAGATGGCCAATAAGTGAAATGGCTTCATGGGAAAGTGAAATTATTTTGGGTGCTGGTCAAACAAATTTGAGTAAATTAGTTGAAAATATGCTTAAAGCTTTTATTTATTTAGCAACCCACACACGCGCACAAACCAAAATATATGTATATCCATCAAATCCGCCGAGAGCATTGCTTAATAAGTCATGCGGCGGCCTTATTAGATAATTTCATGATTTATGCATATGCTGCCTGAGTACTCCGGTCTTAGTTCTACAAAAACAGTGAGAAATCAGAAAAGGCAAGATACTACACAGCTTAGCAATTACCAAAACTAATCACATATAAGATAATTACCAAGCAACTTTTGTATACATGCCAAACGTCAATATATTGCCTCGACGAGCACCAGCCAGCAAGTGGCAGGGTTTTGAATTTATATTGGAGGAATAACAACTAATAGTAAGTATTATTCTGTTGTATATGCAGATATATAAATACAAGGTTTTTAAGCTGAGAATAAAGATTTTTCTGGTCAATCAGCTCATAGGTCATAGTACTATTTTCTGTTTATAAAATGTATATATCTCATTAGATATAAGTAGACCGCAATTTTGTAGGACACTTAACTCCAGACGCAAGTGCAAACTTAAAATCAATTTGCAAGTTGCCAAGTACATGCTGTTAGGTAAATGAAAATGTAATTTAAATTACATCGACTGCGCAAAGTCCACAGCGATATTATTTTTGTTTTGATTACATGTTGCCGGCATATTTCATCCACTGTTAAACTAACTAAAATATGTATGGCATGTCTTTGTGAGCTCAGTTCAATTAGCCCGAAGCGACCCGCAATGACACACATGTGTAGCCGGTTTGTTGTTACTCTTCCCATATGTACATATGTATATAATATGCCTCCAAATATAGCTCTTATATCGGGGAAGGCGTAATTTTTCATAAATTCAGTGGAAAAAAAAGGGGGCAAAAATGTGTGGAAAGTTTTCAGAAATTCCATGCGTGACACAAAAGTTTGAGCGCTTGCAATTAAATTAGCTGCCTCTAACACATACAGACCAAAAACGTGTCGCGCCTGCGAGTATGCAATAAGTTTTTCCTTGCGCATATTTCTCTATTTTTTTTCTTCTTTCCCTAGCTCTGGTGAATGCTTTATTATGTTTTTTTGTTTTTCTCAAACAATGTGAACTGCATGGGGCAGCTTACAGCACTCTGTGTCATTTTTATTTTACAACTCGGGGGGCCTGGCCAAATTGATTAAAAATGTTGCCAAAGTTGCTCTTATATTTTTTTTAGTTAACCACCCGCCGCCTGGCCATATGCATTTCGAAATTTCTCTGGCTGAGGAAAAAGGGCGGCAGCAAGGCCGCAGAGTCGAGGAATATTTCCATTTAAATAATTGATTTTTCGCGTGCATGTTAAGCGGCAACTTTTTCCCAGCCTGCCCCCATGGCGTATGAGTAATGACAAAGTCAGGCTGCATATTTACTTAGCCTTAGAGTATCTCTAAGTGGCAGTTGGCTTTAGTGCATGTCGACACGTGCGCATTTTAATAAGCCTCGTCTCAAATCTTTGCCAAGTTTCCTCCAGTCGAGCTGAAGGCGGGAAATGCTGGGAAATTGTTGGGATAGGCTCGGCGGTCTTATTTTCTTTACGCACCACAACGTTCTCATATTAAATAACATGCAAGGCGCAGCCAGACAAATTATTAAGATTAATGGTCAATACAAGACTGAGGTTTTTTTCATCCATAACCATAAATATACATTTATTTTGATTTTGCTTTGGTGGCACGCAGATGTTATTTTAAGGCATTTCAGCTAAAGATCTTGCTTTAAATTTTTAGTTTATATGCTGCCTATTAATTCATATTAATCTTCATTAAAATTGAAGACTAAAAGGTCTTTTTACATTCATCTGTAGATGCTTTAGATTTTACTAGTTTCCGTAAAAGTCTTTAAAGACATAGCTATATATTTTTATATATATTAAAAACTTGTTTAACAAGCTTACTTCGACCTTTAGTGGAGGTAGTCCCCAGAACTACTTCCTGTGATCTAATTTCCATCTCGCCCCCACAAAGTTCATCAACTGCACACAATCGACTCCGTCTTAGCCTCCACCTAATGATGCATGTCGCCTCGGGGGCTGGTCAGCAAGTTACGCCGTGTACCCGGTCTCGAAATGATTTGCCAACTTATGTGGCCTGCCAAACTCCTTTCGCAATTTCACAAATTCGGCATTTGGGGCAGGTCATCGTGTGCATATGCGGCCGCAGGCATTGAACTTTTGCAATTAGGAGCATTACCTAGCTGGGCGGAAGCGGAAGGCATCAGGAGTCCGGACCAGAGTTCGAGCCTGCCTGGCTGCCCTCTGATGGAAAATGGCCACTTTTCGGCCGGCTGACTCACGAACTGGCTTGGCGGCGGCTGCCGCCCTCAAATCTGTTACGAGTCGAAATGGGTCGACTGCACTCAATGGCAACCGACGTGTGGATTCCAGTCGGGTTTGTGCCATGCCAGGACCTCACATAGCCACATTCTCGGTCTGGCTTCTTTTTTTCTCTTTATTATTTCTTGGTACATTTCCACAGCCCGCCATTTTTGATCAAGTGCATTTCTGCTGAAGAGCTAACGAAGTAGAAACTGCCTGTAGAAGCTGCCTGAGCTTTGGTAGAACGAAATACCCTTATACTTTGGTTATATTAGATAAAGCATTTGTGTAGAAACCTTTTTAGGCTAAAGAGATAATAGGTTTATATCAGAAATGTTCACCTGTTCACCTATTATTAAGTGATTAAAAATTATCTACCAAGCTTAAGATTAATTATCTCAGCTTTTCGTTTTCCTATTTAATATTTCTTTATAAATCAAGACTTAATTTTTTATTCCTTAAAACAAAATTCTATAAAATGTTTAATATAATGTTAATTTTTCAAAATATTATTGCCTGAGAGCATATGCGCTTCGTTGTCCTTGGACTCAGCATGGCTCCTTTTTGATTATTTATTTGGTTTGCAATGGCAAAACGGCAGAGTGTGGCAGTAAGTGAGCTCTCCACAGCTCCTCCTCTGTCACATTCCAAGTGGGTCATTGAGCAGATTCCCACTTCCTCGCCATCAGGCCCATTCTTCGTCACTTCCTACCGGATAGAAGTGGCATATGTTCCGTGCCGCCCATCTCCGTATCTCTGGGCAACAATCAAATAGTCACTAAGCATATAAGCCACTTGCACATATCCCCCGCTAATTAATGAAAACAATTAGTAAATTAGCTTTGCCATTTCCGCTCACTGTCAACAAAGCATTGGGGGTGGATAATAACATAAACATAAAAACGCAAACGTTGGCAATAAATGCGAATTTCTATGCCCGAAATATTTATGCTAATTGAACTTGTTTACCCGTGCGTGTGGCCCAACATATTTGTATCTCTCTGAATATATATAAGAGATAAAGGCACTGAGAAAATATAGTTAAGGACTAGGAATATACTAGTATGTCTACTACATAAAAGATTATGTAAGTTTTCTAGGCATCAACATTTAAATGTTGTCTCAAATAAAATTTTGCTTCATCCATAGTTGGTCTTAATGGTACTGAAAATAATTAACCCAAGAAGCCACAATTTGAATACAGAGTGTATGTTTTTTTTGTGTGTGTATTTACATTTTATATATGAAGAAGCAGGAACGTTAAGCTGACGTCTCCAATTTGGTTTGTTTGCGTCTAAAAATGGCCGCAGGTTGATATTCAAGCTGGGACCCAGACAGACTCTGATTTCTTGTGACAACAAATGGAAACGGGCAGGGCAAATATTTTATATTTGTTTCGTAGCCAAATGCGGTCGGCAGCTGAAAACAAAAGTATTGCAAGCTTTTCGACTTGGCAGGCTGAGACGAAGGGAACTAACTGAGCTCCGCTGAAATTCAGCCAGCATTTTCCTATTCTGGCGCCGTGATTTTCCCATTCCATACCCCCTCAGCCACAGAGAGCCGATGCGAAAATTGTATTTGCATGTCAATTGCGCTTGTTTATCTCGCGTTATTATTTCTGACATTTCCACGACACACGCGTGGGATCAACGGCAGTCAGGCATTCAGATAGATGGATATACATGGTTATAGATAGATATATATTCATGGGTCAGGACTCTGTGGCTGATTTGATGGCTTTGATACTGTAATGGGAACGTTTAAGGCAAGCCATGTAATGTATTTGCGCATCATAATTTGCATACTAACTCGGACAATTGCCATGGAGCTAATGAAGGAAGGAACAACAGATATTTTCCAAGGGATTAATGAATAATGGAAGGACTTTTATTGGAGCCATGGCTTGGTCTACAAGGACGTTGGAAAGGAGGAAAATCAATGGCATAATGGTTTTATGGGTGGTAAATGAATATGTTAGCTGAGAGTTGTTGTCGTTCATTATTTATTATGAGTAATATGGACTTGTGCGAACCTTTTGTATTTATTACATTTTATTTGAAGAAAATAAAATAGAAAATATTTTATAACACCTTTTATATATTTTATATAGCTCTTTTCTTTAGTCTTATGATGGCTACAAGTAAGAAATCCTCAGTCAACTGTGTTGAGGACACAAATATGAAGACATAACCATGACTACAAACTCAAGTGGCCATTAAGTTGCTTCCACCAAATCTATTACCCATAAACTCAGCTCACCTCTGGCTTTGGGGGAAGTGCAAGCTTTCACATATATATAAGCACGTTCTCCAAATGCAATTAACCCGGGCCAACTCTGACTCACCGCTGACTCAGCTCCCGACTCATCATCTCGAGAGTGCCGGACATCGTAAAAAGTTTAGGAGCCTTTGCGAAAGCAATTAATGCCAAGAATTTACAGCTCTATAAAAATCAAACTATTAACGATGGCAAGTTGTAATCAAAGGACTGAGGGAGCCCATGAAAATATTTACGAACAACTTTTTAATAAAACCACAAAAGTGTCCAGACAAACAAAGCCATGAAGTTGGAATCAGGAGCAGACTTTTATGCTGACGGCATGTTAATGATTGGAAAATCTTACTCGTCTAGTGACAGATGAAACCGCAAAAAAGGGAGAATAAAATATGAAAGATGTGTCATATTTCATATTTCACATTTCCATATGTGGTAAGTGACAGAATGCAATTAAGATGAACGGCAACGGCAACGGCAACGGCAACGAAAGTAATTGAAAAGTATGTCGCTCAAATAAAAATGTCAATCATAAGCACCGGCAGATACTCAAAAGCACTCATATTCTGCGGGGACCCATTCCTCAGGCCATATTAGCCTTGGCCTTTGGCTAAAGTCCTCTTAACACGTACGCATCATGCATTTTTATGGGCCGCCAGGGTCGTAAATTTTCCCTGCCAAATCCACTGAAATTTGTACACCTGCCTGCCGGGGCTAAGTATTATTGATAATCATAAAAATCACGCGCGTGTCCAAAATGCTCCCTCAGTCGGTGTTACTTTGGGCTACGTGGATTCCATACGCATAGGTGCTATACGCATTGATGGCTGCTAATGCGAATCCTTGCCGGTAGATGGCTGTAATTACAGTGCCAGATTGCCACGGCCAGGCCACAATTGTTATAAACTCGTTAGCACACGTATATACTTTATACACCGGAAAAAAATGGTGCGGAAACCACATTAAACAAGTAAGATAATTACAGTCAAGTGTGCTTAATTGTGAGATACTTGGTACCCATAGAAGAAGACGTTGAGATTTACAAACAAACGTGTTAAGCCACACCCATTAGTGCTGCCACAACACAAATGTAAATGTTGCAGTACTTCAACAAACACAGTAACTTTATTGTTTAATTACTCTCATGTTTATCAGCAGGTTTTACTTCAACTTTCACAGCAAGTCTGCAAAGTCATGCATTTATTTTATATTATTAAAAACAAATTAGCACTTTGTCCCATTATCAGCTTTAATGTGGATATGTTAGGGAGAAAACACAAATTGTATTTGGATAATTTAAGCATGTTTCAATATCAAAGACTCGATGGATTAAGTATATATATAATATATAATTTTCCCAGGTGTACCGTAGAACTTGAACGGCTTTAAGCCTTGGTTTACAGAATGTTGCTTTCATCAAGCAGTTAACCTCACAACAAGCGCTATAAACGAGGCTTGCAGGAGAGAGAGATAGAGAGGGGGAGGATTAGAAAGAGCGCGGCACAAAAACGAGCTGCTTCTTCTCCTGCTGGTAAATACAAAAAATGCCAAAGAAAACACCAACTGCAAATTTTACTTTGTAATAACAGTTTCCCCAACCGCCCCCTTACCTAGATACACGCCAACATAGATGCCCACACACTTAGAGGGATGTGTGTACCTAGGCACACACACACAAAGCATTTGTGTGTCGGGTGTTGTGTTGCCAAGTTTCATCAGCCAACCCAACCCACCGACAAAATATACGCTTCACAAATTTGTTGGGTTTTAGACTTTAATTTTATTAGAAAACAAGTTGGAAATACTTTCTGATTTTTGAAAACTTTAATTTGGAGAGATATTTTCTGACATAATTGCGAAAATAAAATATTTCTGGGGCAATTTTATTTTTAATAGAATTTTACCATTGAGTGCTTTATTTTACTAATGATTCTAAAAAAGGCAGTAGAACACTACACTGCATTAAAACGGATTTATAATTTACGGAAACGTTCTGAATAATTGAATTAAAGTTTGAAGACTAATTGTATTTGATGTTTATTTCAATTCTTTTTTTATATGTGTCTCCGTTTTTGTTGAATCTCTACGTTTTAGTATTTTTATGGTTAGTTATTATCCCTATTCTTTTTAAATTGAAATTTAGTTTCTGGACTCTCTAAAAAGTTTCCTTCGGCATATACATATCTTTAAATTATTTATAATATATTCTATTACATTGACTTATTATTTATTATATATTCATCACTTTCAAGGCGAATTCTTTAATGTTTAAATAAAATACCATCTACCTTGAGTTTATATTTGAAATCTTGGCCGCCTGAACTAACTCATATGGGCTCATCGTTTTTTAGCAACTCTCGCCACTGTAATTGCGCATTCCGCTGTGCGGCTTGCAATTTATATTCCACCAGCTCGCACTACCACTGGCAACAGCGAGTACAACAAAAGCAATATGTGGATGAAAAAAAAGGACACCAAAAATATATTGGGGGTAGAAATATAGAAGAACTTAAAATGGAAAAAAATGTATACGAAAATGCAGAATGGCCGCAAAAGTTTTGTGTGCATCTGGCAGGCTAATAAATCTGGCAAATATTTAAAGAAAATGCAAAGAGGGAGAGCCGCAAAAACAGTTTTATTGTTATCATGTAAACGAATTGTTGCCTAACAAACTGGGCCAATTTCTGCCGAAATCCGAAATCTTTGACAACTTTCGCCAAATATATGTATACTTTGCTGTCGATTCGAGTCCTCGGCACTCTGCTGGGACAATATCAATTTGCGAGACAATGAATCGGAGTTTTTCCCTCGTTAGGTTGCCAGGGAAAATGCATCTGATTGCACCATACTTCATTGGCTACTTGTTCACTTGGTATCCCATTTTCCTTGGCTCTTCCTTCCATTGTGCTGGGGTTGTGGCACAAACTGATTTGGGTTTTGATTTCTCTTTTTTTTTTGCCGTTTTACCCCCCGTTGAACTTTGTTTTATTGACTTTGCGGTGGAACAAAGCAAAAAAAAAAACTGCATACGCAAACTGGAATGACAAATTGCTAAATAAGTAATATGGCAGGGGGGTGGCGGCGAAACTATTGCCAACTTCCCCTTGTGTTCACACGTAATTGTATCAACATGTGAGCTGGGCGGGGAGGACCCCCTATTGTGCCTTTTCTTTTTTTGAATGTGAGTTTGTGGGGGATTCCCTTTTGTGCATTTAATGGCGCTCATTATGCTGCACTTTTTGCCATGGGTCTTGTTTGGAGTATTGGCAAATTTGATTTAAATTAGTTTAGTTTGATTGGAGCGGCTGTGTTCGACTGGCAATTTCATCAAATATTCAAATTAGTTGCACAATTTTTGTTTGACTCTGTTGTGCAGCATCCCCCATTGAGTATTTGTGCAGCATTTTATGCCATTTAACCGCAAATTGTAATTAAAAGCGTATTAGTTGTGGAGACTGCACACTGCACAATTGTTTAATCAGTCACGTTCTGGGCTAGAGCGAGGGAGCTTTGCCCCGCTTTTATCTCAACGGAAGTTTTGGGGAAATTGTAACCGGATTTGGCTTAATAATATAATTTAACTACGTACTTATTTCAATTTAAACAAAATGTGTAATCCATTTGACCATGATATATAATATTTCCAATGGGGAATAATAATACGTACGTAAACCCAAATAAATATAGTATTAGACTTATTAAACGGAATATGCCTCACCAAGAACACAACCGAGAGTATCAACTACTTGAAGTTAGTTCATCCTTGAATGTGCCAACACCACGTATAGCTTTACATAGGTGAGTCTTGTCGACAAGCCAGGAATGTTCTCATCCGCCTTGTCTCCGATTTAATGAAACCAAATTGTTTCAGTCATTTAGTATGCATTGATATATGATATTTTCGTGTGTGCGCCCGCCTATTCACTTTACGGCTCTCAAGTGCAAATGTCTGCAGTTAACGTGCTGAGTAAATATTTTGCATATTCCCATACATTTTCCGTCCATGATGTTCATGAGCTAATTGCGTATACGCAACGTGTGCCAAGGGATACTTGAAGAGTCATCCTATTGTAGGGATGAGCAGGAAAATAATTAGACACTCAGCATTATTTGTGGGCCATCAAATTTAATTTAGTGCTGGCAAAAGGTCAGGCGTTGCTATTGCCTATGACCACGCCCTCAATCAGAAGGACATCCGCCCCTACACAAATACCACACATGAAGGATATGGGATGAGAAATAAACAGAAACACCAGGCCGAATGAATCCGGCGGTGCCTGTTAATTCTCATCACGTTTAATGTAATGGCAGCACGTTAACTTTGAAGCGCAAAATTGGAATTCAATATGTTTGCCGGCATACATATAAGATGGGAGATGGGCCTCGCTCCTTCTTTTTGGGCAAACTTTTCCCTCGTCTTCTTCTAGGCAAAGTGAAAGTCCCCTGAATTATGGGGGCCGACTTGCTGTCTGACTGTCTGGCTGTCTGTGTGAAAAGCCCAAAAAACCAAATGCCAACTTTTGCGCTGACTTATTCCAGCCTGTAGATTATTATAATGAATATTTAATATAACTTTCTTCGTGCTGTCGGGCCTGTCTTTTATTTTTCCCCGAGAAAATGTAATAATTGAAATCAAAATTGGATTTTTTTTTTTCCTGCACATTTCCATCGCTGTTCTTTTGGCAATGCTCGAGGACTCCCACTTGTGGCCCCGTTGGCCTTGTCATTAATTGAGTTATTCAAATTGGTTTTTTTGCTTGTTGGGGGCAGCACGCAAAAAGTCCTCGGCGCGGAGCATTTTAATTGTTTCATTTTGAGGCTAAATCCGAATGAATGTACGCACACAGTGGATGCACAGTAAGAAAATCCATTTAGTATTGAAATTAATTTGTAAAATGTTGTATAAATTAGTTTTAAGGCAAAAAATTACCTGAAGATAATAAAAACAATCAGAATTTATGCATTTCCCATTATTTTAAATATGCATTAATAATTATATATAAATTTAGGTGAGTTAACCAAACCTTTTTTTGCTTTAAATCTCATTAAGTATAGGTAATTAGTTTGAAAATATAACAACTAATTTTTGTTTGTGTTGCGGAACTGAAATTAAATCTCGCATGATTTTCGCCGGCTTTATGGCCACCATTAAGTTCAGTCCGGTCGCGCTGCTCATCTGAATTTAACCAATTGGACAGATTCAGTAGTTGGCCGGTATCCAGGCTCAGGTCCTGCTCCTGCAAGTGACGCGGAGGAACCCTTCAATGCCGCCGCACCGCTGACAGTATCAATTGTCGCCCGTCGGAATCGCGTGCACGGCACATTATAATAAGTTCACTTACACATCCCGGCCAGACAGCATTATTCATGCCTTCGTGGCGTAATTACATTCTGAATTGCTTTTATGGCCGAGAGCACGACCTTTCGGTGCGCTTTCCGTGCTGTGCCGTGTCCTGTATGTCCTGTCGTGTCGTCCCGTTCCGCTTTGGCTCAACGGTCTGTTAGGCCGTTTTGTTAATGACAAATGAAAACATTTTCCTGACATCTTGCGTGGGCAGCTGAAACCAGAGGGGACCAACTGTGCCCGCACTTGTTTGCCACTACAATTAATTAACATTCTCTGATGTGGCAACAGCGGCTAATTTAGCTCAGAGAAGTTTGGTTTAACATTTTTTTTTTTTAAATTTGAAAGCTGCCCATTGTTGCCCATCGTTTGCCCACCAATTACTTACAAAAAAAATTTTTTAATAGCAATAAAATTGTTTAGAATTAGAAAAAAATTAATACTTTAGAAAATATGACACATTTCAGATTTTCTCCGCTTTACCAACAAATAAATCGTTTGCCCATCGTTTACAATTTTTAAAAATTAATAAAATTATCTTTTATAAAAATTGTATAAATAATTAATTGGCATTTTAATGGCGATTCGAAATATATATGACATTTTGCAATCATGCGCTGTTTGGTCAGCACACAACCTAAAATATACAAAAAAAAGTTCTAATTTTATAAATCCCATTTTTCAGATTTTTTTTTGAAAAGTTTTAGTTTAAAAGCGTATAACTAAGCCAAAATAGCTTCAAATTCTGACAACGTATTATAAAATATACAAAAAAAAAGTTATATTATTTTAAGGTTTTAAGTTGTGCAACAAATTTTTCGAAACCCAACTTCTCTGAGCTGGCTAATTTGTTTGTCTGCGTGGAAACTCACATTTTTAATGCGATTCTTTCTTGAATTTCTCGTTTGTAGCTTGTGATGGACTATCCTTGCCCGCCGGGCACTGGGTTTTTTGCTTTTGCTTTGCTTTCATTATGTGAAACATTTCCGTTTCGTCGTTATTATTTTGTAATATTTTGTAGAAATTACATTTTGGGGGAGCAATTATAGAAACATAAATTGTGAGAACATGACACAACATTTACTGGTAGAAGAAAAGTAGGAAGAATGAAGTGTGTAGCAGTAATTGGTTTAATCTTATTTTAAACGGTTTTATCTTTTAAGTAAAACTTTCAAAACGTTTAAGAGGAAGCTCATCTTTTTTGGGTATAGATTTGAGTATGTATTTTAAATTTTAATAATTTGTAATAATATAAGCTTTTAATTGATTTATATTCTTAAAATTCTATGGACCGTACGAAACTACGTACGTATAAACTAAACGTAATTACTGTTTACTTCACGCCTCTGCCTAAATTGTTTTATTCATTAATTTCTGTTTCCCTTTTACAATTTCCGATGGCTCAAAATTCTTGGCAAATGCTTCAACATTTTTAAATATTTCATGGAGCTTGTCCCTGCTCCCCCAGAGGTACAAATATTGACCTTCTTAATTAATTGGTTTTTGCTTAAAGAATCAAATCAGGCCCACACTCAAGTTGACCTTTTTGCGAGGACGCTGGATGCTGGCGGCTCAAAGCCGAAGGCTGTCGGATGTCGGCTTCCTGGGGGCTAATTAAATATTTAAATATGTGAAACACACGCGCCAGCCCAAGTAAGATGAAAAAAAATAAAACCGAAGAATAACAGAGGCAAACGGAAACAAAAATATTTTTGCAGTTTTTATGCGCCCGCAATTTCGGTAAATATTGGTTAGCAAAACCGCCCCGCAGACAACACACTCTCGAAAGCCAGGCCAAATGAAATTATACACGAAATGGCCAGCGACGGAGCCGAGTACTTTATTTAAATTTATTTACTTTGCATTTCTCTGATTCTGGCATTTTTTGAAATAATAACAAAATCAATAAATGCGCCACAACGGCGTCTTGTCAATAAACAGCTCCCCATCTACATAGCCACAATTGTCGTCGATTTATCTTGATTGTGTTTAGGTCCTGGCCACCATAAAGTGTCTTTGGAAAATCGTTGAAAAAGTGCGCTTCTGGGAAAATCATGATCAAAATCGATGGCTGCGATTGGCTGGATCCCCAATTCCATAGAGAATTGTCCCATTGTCAAGTGGGCTTAGGCCAAAGCCTATGGGCCCATTATAAAATACGTTTTGAATATGGCCAGAGTGGCTAATGATTAGATTGTTGGCCAGGCTTTTAGCACGACGACTGAATGGGGCATCACTTAGGGCCAACGACTGTAATTGACCTTGAGCCGAGTATATATGGAATACAGAGGATGCCTGCCTGCTGCTAAGTGCTGATTGAATCCGATTGATATAAAGTGCCCGACAACATATTCAAATGGGAGAATCAATTGGACGCGAGGGGAAAATAAATTTTTACAATGTCGTAAACAACGAGAGCAATCAGCCTAAAATGAGGAAATTTCGTACTAAGCTCAAATATTATATTTGACTATATTTTATTCTTTGATATATTGCCTTTTTGGGGAGTTGAGAAATCAATATTTACAAAAAGGGGCTTTACTAATTTTATATGTTTTTATATGACACTTTTTAGTAAAATATTTCAGAATGAAGTCTAACAACTAAATACCACAGTCAACATTCAGACCTCTGTTTTCATCGCATTAGCAGAAGTTTTAATTTTCGTGTTCTAATAATTATTTTAATAAAAAACAAGTATCTAGAACTACAAACGTCGAATTTAGAAACATTTACACATTTTGGCATGATAGTTAAGATAGTTAACCCTATTCGTGTTTTCCCTTTTTTACATAATTGCCAAAACTTTCCCATCCTCACACCGAAAACTTTTATCCAATTCCTATGCATATAGCCGTATTTTTAAATTTAAATACGGCCCAACGCTGGATGACTTGCGTAACCAGATGAAACACAACAGAGCCGCCGACGACTACAACTATTTTATGCATTTTTCACAATTACCCATACGCATCGTGTGACCGACCGGTTGGGTCATTACTTCGCCTCGCCTTTTGACTTTTTGGGGCGCAGCCAACTGGGAATCGGGTGCGCAGAGGTGAAGGCTGAAGGCGGGCTGGGGCCTGGATACACGAATAATTTTCATAAGCTACAAAATTTATGCTAAAATAAGCGCCACATAAAATGCAAATAGTTATTATTACACTTTTTCCTGCTCGGCCAGGCGGCAGCAACCGCTGCCGTCGCCTCCCGGCCTAACAGCCTCGAGATTCGCTCCGTTTCACTGCGTTCGTCATAATTAAGTTATGCCAGCGAACAGGTAACCACCACCAAGGACACGGTAGAGAAAGGTAAGGCGAGTAAGGATGCTACTTTCGACATTACGACCTTGGTGTACTCTCTTAAAATATTCTTCAAATGAATTGTTTCGTAATAACATTTTGGGTTTACAATTATCATTAATTTTAAATTAAATTCTGTAAGACACATCATTCAGATATGTTATTTAGCTTTTGTATTGAACGTGCAATCACTTGCTTTTTTTTTGATTATGTTTCTTATTTTTAAGAGTAATTTAATATGTCAAATAAAATTCAAGCATTA
The DNA here is from genome assembly GCA_018904695.1 of Drosophila parvula. Lineage (NCBI taxonomy): Eukaryota > Metazoa > Arthropoda > Insecta > Diptera > Drosophilidae > Drosophila > Drosophila parvula. The sequence continues at coordinate 42,426 of JAEIIG010032607.1, read as the reverse complement.
CAAACACCTGACCAAACTCTTAATACCCTCTAAAAGAACATCGCAGTGAAGAGAAAACCCTGAGTGAGCCATAGTTCATTGCATGCTACACATATTTTTCGGGCCTCATTGGGCTGTTGTGTTCAACATGAGATTATGTTGATACTTATGTTAATGGCGCTCTTGCCATATATCTGGCTTGTATATCTAGGAATCGGGCCTTCAGCTTTAATGCTTAATGGTAATCATAATACCTTGCCCGGATCTCCACCTCCCTGTCTTGGACCATGTCCCCATCCTTCGGTTGGAAAATAATGAACACTGCCTCTGTGTATTAATTACTGCAATAATTCACAAGAACCCCGGCAACTGTTACTATGCCGGAATTCGGATCCTGTCCCTGTGCTTATTGCGTGTGTTTGGCGCAATAATTTGCGCAGTTTCTCCGCCTCGTTCGGCGTACAATTTATTATTTGTCATCTGTTATTATGTCATTAAGCGCCCATTTTTTTTATTGGCCAGCTCTCGTTTTTAATTATCATTTGATCAATTTTTTCGCACGGCCAACTTTCAAGGACCGTCACGACGGTGCAACCCGTACATGTGTATGATGTGTATTTTAATGTCATTCTGTTTTACATGGCAATTAACTTGCCGCTCGGGCGGGTGCATTGAGGGGGTTTGCTAGCCATAATTGAGGCTAAGGGTTCGTAGTAGGTAACTGGAATTATGGAGTCGCAAATGACCTAATTTTTATACATTTCTAGCTTTTAGAGTTCGATTAGAGTTTGAATTATGAAGAGCATTAATTGGAAAGGTAAGATTGAAATTAGTTATTTCATTTTTACGTCATCTCTGGTAGTGCCTGCTTTTTATATGTATTATATTTTATATTTATTATTAAAGCCTTAAACCGTTTTACCATTTAAGATCCGAATAAACAAATTGAATAATTTTTACCCTAACTGGGCAACATTTAAAATTTGAATACAAATAAATCCATCCGGAACAATTTGTTAAGTATCACTTTCCGGACGGGGAAATCCCCATCGGTTGTGCTGCCACTCAGCGTCTGATGTACATGCAACTCGCATACGGCAAATATCGATTCAATATTTTTTAATTTCTACCACGTGTTTGCTTAACAATTTTTTGTTGTCTTGTTATTCCATTATTTACTCTACGTGGATTAAATATCAGACTCTCCCCTGCGCGGCGTAGGGCCTCGAGTTGCATGTAAATGTCGCGGCATATGAATATATTAAAATTTCAATAAAACTTATCGGCAAACAAAAAATCGAGCTAACAGAATATAAAAAGCAAATATGCGTGTTGGAATTAAATTCAGCACATTAAAGCGATTTAACCTTCACAGCTGGGGAGGGCTCGTGTACAGTTGCGGCAAAGGGCATATTGGGTTAATCAAATGACAGTAATGCGACCATAATCAAGTTTGGTCGGGACCGGGGTGATGATACTACGTTAATTATAGACCGGAAAAGTGTGCTGATGGAAATCGAATTGAATGCTGTAAGTGTGTCGCCTGCGGCCGGCACAAAGGTTGTTTACAATTTAATAAAATGTCACGGAATGCACTGATTGATACGCTTATATTGAATTTTTCAAGACCCGTAATATGTAATGTATGCTTTCAATTAAAAGCATCTCATGAGCTTACAATTTTCCACCGAATTTCACATTCTGCGAAATTGATTTTTTCTTTAATGAAATTCATCAATATTCATTAATGCAAATTAAGGTTTCTGTAAATTGGATTTCTTGGAAATTCATCAGGACATATATAATTATATAACCACAAATTGTACCATTTTTATTTAATTATGCCTATCCAGCTAGTTTCATGATGACGAAGTTTACTATAATTTTAATATTGCATGTCTGAGTGGCTTCGGTTTTGGCACTTTTTTGTTGGCCAACTCAAAGGACTTGCTTTAAGCCAACAAATAAATCAAAGGCAGTTTACTCTTTTTTGTGTGGGTTTTTAATGGCCACAAATCACGGGCTGGCCTGGGCCTGTGTTTGTGTCTGCTGCTCGATAAGGAAGCATTAACATCGCCTGATTCTCCTCAGCCATGTCCGACCTTGGAGGTCGCTCGTAAAGTATGATAAGTGACCCCAAAATGGCTTCATTTTGTTTGCTCCTTTCCGCTCTGCATTTAGAGCACAAAATGAGGCTATGAAATATTCATTTTGATATTGTCCATGGTAACGGTTGCATTGTAAAATAGAACAAAGACATCGAATGAAGAAATTGTAGGATTATCATAAACATATATCATATTTGTTTGTTGACTGCAAATCTTTAACATATAAAGAACTGATTCTATAATCCTTTTTTCCTGGAATTTACACAGTTGTAAATATATAAGAACTTACCAATTCTAAAATATTATTTATTGGGTAAATACTAAGTTTAAATCTAGTCTACGCTTTTGATCATATTTTCATTTCGAACATATGACTCAGAGCTGGAATTAATTGCTAGTTTCGAGCAAGAAATCTTTAAGATGTTTAAGACACCACCCTCTTTGATTCCCCTTTCACCTTTGCCATCAAAAGGGAGCCATCCTTGGTATCCTTCGCACTTGTCTTTAGTGCTTTTCTCAAGTCAACGGGGGATAAATAAAAATAAGTTTGATCAGCGCAAATTGTCAGCCAGCCAAAGGCGATGGCCCGGGCTCAATCAGTTCTGACTGTCAAATTTGTTCCTCCAATTACCATAATAATGCCAGTGGGCGACAGCGGGGGGGCAGTGGCGGTAGTCAAGGTTCCAGCGCACTGAGCAAATCAAGCGATGTCGTTTATTACAAGTGCGAGAACTTAATTAAAACGCCAAAACAAAGGCGGGCGGAAGGAGCTCTGCAGAGCATGGAGCGATGGTAGGTGGCCCGGGCACATCAACTATGCACAATGGCAAAGTGAAAGTGATTGCCATGGCTGATGGTGGTGGTGGTGGTGGTGGTGGCGGGTTGTTGCTGGTGATGTAGTGGTGCTGCTGGGTCGTTCTGGTCCTTGCTGCTCCAAGGACTTCCGCACTTCAAAGCGGATGGAGCCGGGGTCGGGGCCAGAAGATTCCGCTTGACTTTTATGATTGCCGCTCGACTAGCTGGAATGGAATGGTAATAGCAAGTTGCTGCCGTCTTTTCACGCAATTTCAAATCCCAACTCAATTTGAGTAATTTTGCAGTTGAATCCTTTTGCTACACTGTGGTTGTTGCCAATACACACAGTAGGGTCAGGTATGCGATTTTTTGGTTGACTTTTGGTTGAGGAAAATTTAATAATTACAAAAAAAAATTAAATGAAAAACAAATATTAAAGAAAGGTATATAATTTGTTTTTTTTTATGATTTTGAGTCTTGAATAGAGCAATTATAACAGTATTATTATTTAATATTTAAATACGACCAAGATTAATAAAGGAACTTTTACTAATTATAAACCTGAGTTATAAAAGAGTTCAAACTTTTCTGGAAGAGGAATATCTTGATGCACCCCAACGTAAATAGTGAGTGTTGAAGCGGTCGAGAGTAATAGAGGGTTTCCTCCATATATGCCATACCGCGTGTCCGTGTGTGGGCTGTCCAAGTGCCCAATATCCCTGTTAACCAGCGCCCCAAACTTAACATCTCTGTCCCATTCCGACCGCCGCCAGTCGCCTCTCTCTTTCTAGTTGCCACCGTCAAATGATGTCTTCTCTCTCCGACATAGTCGTCGCCATTAATTGTCCAAAGTTACATGACGCAAGTTGCTGGCTTTTGGTTATTGGTCGTTGGATGCCATTGTTGTTCTTGCTGGTTGTTGTTGTTGCTTTGTTAATTTAGTTCCCAAAACCGCACGCACACACATACACACCAACACCCACACATGTGCAGGACCAGAATGCTTTTGGCGAACGCATTTGGAGCATTTGCTTCATTTACTGCGTCGTTTGCCGCATTTTAATTGCTTCTGCTCACATCACACGGCCACAGTGGTGATTGCCTGCCGCGAACTAATGGCTCTATTTAATTTTACCCGTTTCAGTGATATCCCTAAGCAATGCCGATGGCTGAGTTACATGTCCTGATTTGGTTTGGTATTAGCTTTAGATTTGTGACTAGCAACTTATCATGTTGAATTAACAAATTGAAAGGAAAAGATAAAATTAATTTAAGATCGAAAAACACCTTTACTTATGTGTAATAAATTAATATATATTTTGATTTTATGATAAGCTTTTTTTAAATATATGATCACAATATAGTGTGCCTTTTTTTATTCCTATTGGCCAGCAGTAAACCTAGAAGATATGAATTCCACAAACCCCCTGTATTTTGCGGTCAACGCTTTCTTATCAACTCTTTTCGGAAATTTCCTTCATGGCAATTTCCATGCCGAAGGGGGGAAATCCCATATCCGATCGATGGATAGAAGGGATTCACTGTATTCGAGAGAGCAAGGACGTGGCGCAATTGTCGCTACTTCTGCTCCTTCCGTTCGATTCTTTTCTCTCTCTTTCCAGGCGAGGGACACTCGTCCACACACATGCTGGGAAAAGTTTGTCAATCCGCAATTTGAATGCGCGACATCATCGGAATGGCGTCCGTTTCCTGTCCCCTTGGCATTCGTGAAACCGTTCGGTCGCTACTATTTGACACATAAACCTGAACGCCATTAAACGAAATGAGTTTCAGACGAAATTATCTTCGTGGCCTCTGCGGCTGTGTAAGTGGAAAATGGGGGTAAAATCGAGAAGGAAGCCTACCCCCCACGGGTTTGTAGTTCGATTTTAATGTGTAGTGATCGCATTCTAGTGCACATACCCGTATATCCGTAGGTTCAAATTGTTTCATAACTCACTTAGCTGTTGGCAACCGGTAAAGTTTCATTAACTTTACCAGTAAATCAAATCAAATGGCCAACTGCACCAAAAAGTCGGACCTGCAACTCTTACGCCCTTAATCTGCAACGCTTCCGCGGGCGGCACTTGACTCGCCAAGTGGCACTAAAACAAATTACAAGTAATTAAAGTTTACTTTTTATTGAAATCAGAGAAGGTTAAGCCGAGCTATCACTCCGGGATGCTCAGTTTCAACGGACATTAAAAGTTGTGGATTTTAACAACTCTTAGGTGGTTTAATAATACGACATTGGAATTCATTAACTTAGTTAATTTTATATTAAATATTTAGGCAAGTATATTTTACTTAAAATATTTCCAAGTTCAATCTCGTATTAATCTGCAGTCTCTTTAAAATCAACTTTAAAATCAATCTTTAAAATCAACCGGCCAAGTCAATGTACCCCATTCATGATCCCCTACAACCTAGACGAAATTACTTTCTTTATTTTCTGTAGCTGAAGCCCAAAAAGTAATTGAGGCGATGCTGAAAGCACTTCAAGTTTGTAGCACAAAAAAAAAAAAATAAATAAACGAATAAATATATGTATGAATAAAAGTGGCGAAAAGCGTGAAAGATACAAGGTATGCGCATAGCCTTGAAAATTAATGAAAACTTTGAGCACGAGGAGCAGGCCATTTTCCCCCTTTCCGATGGCAAGTCCTGGATCATCCTTGGCCCGCGGTTGCTTCTTGATTGTTTACGTGGCGCTCGCTTTGATTTATTGCATTTATCGATAACAAACAACAACAATGCAAACGCAGAGCAGCGCTCGCTTGATAAATGATAAAAGTTTATATATTTTTTCTTCGCTTGTTGTTTTTGTTTATGGTAATTAAAAAAAAATTGGTAAACGACGCCCCCAACCCCCTACTTTTACCAGGTCTGTCTGTTTGTTTTTTGTTTATGGCTCAGCTGAATGTGCTGACAGTCGAGATTATTGACTCTACGGGCGCGTGCTGTGGCCAATGTGAAAATTAAACTGGTATATACTTGCTGTAGGGCAGGGCTGTGTGGCATAATGGCAATTCCCGGATAAGAGGGGGCCCGGGCGATTGGAAATTGTTGTTAAAAGTTTGGGCTTAATGAAAGATTACTCGGCATAATGCGCGTAAATAATGAATGATGCCGCATCGAAGGGTTGGTCTCGGAGCGTGACATAACGCTTTAAAGTGTTCTCAACGCGAGTCCGATGTCCAAAATACTGATATCAGTAAGTCAATCTATAATTGGTATAGCTATCAGCGAAATGGTGTTGAAATGCAATTAATTATTATCCGTATTTATTGGTGCATTTAAAATTAATCCATTCGGTTGTAATTAAATAAAACTACTAAGATACCTGTGCTTAAAAAGTAAATGCAATAATAGAAATTCATATAATCCTTTACCTAGGTAAGACTGTAATGTCATAGGAAGCATTTTACATAATTAACAAAAATAATTTGACAAGACTTCACAGTTACTGCAGGCATATAATCCTTGGGATTATTTAATTGCATGTTCCATACAAGGTTCAATTGAATCCTCAGATCAAAAGTTAAAATTTGTTCATAAATTCATGCGAATACACCATTAATCATAATGTAATTTCATGTCTCATTCAAAATCCCCCATTCCCCCGCACTCAATTTAAAAGGAAAAATGCTTTCTTTCCTTTCGTTGATTCTCCCCTTATTCCTTACAACTTCATCTGGATATTTGCTCAGCCATAACAAATATCCCGATGTCTGTGTGTATACTTTGGAAATTATCACTTAATGCTCTGCAGCTGCTGTTGCTGCTCTCGTCATCGTTGCAGCGGAACGGACTTTATGCGGAATGTGCAATTTTTTAAGGATTATATAAATTGAATCCAACTTGAATGGGGCTGTCATAGCGATTGCCTTGGGTCATCAATTTTCGGTGAGTGAGATGGCCTACAGATATTCGCATTTTAAATGAGCCATGAACGCAGAAATCGAACCGAATTTGTATGATATTGGTCTAATGATAGCCAACAAGAAAAACGTCAGATTTAGGCCAGGCACTGAAAGGAATTTCTATTATTTAGTGTATTTAAAAACTAAAAACTAAGGAAAGCGTTTTCTTTGAAAAGTTAAAAATCAAATGATTTTGACAGCAGCCAAATAATGCAAAAATATCTCAAGCCATGACCATATCATTTTCACAACTAATTGAAATTTATTCGCTTTTACATCTCTTAGACGTAAAGTTTTGCAAATTGCATTTCCTTGGTGTATAGGCCATTAGCTATGCACAAATGTGTGGGCGTAGGCGGAACGGGCCACGCCCCATTTGGTCATCTGTATTCGCACGTTAACAGGCAAAAGCAATTACAAGTTTTGTATGGGTGCGTGTAATCTATTATTCCGCTGAAAGTGGTAATTCCGGTCAGTAAATAACACGCACGCCTTCGCCAATGCCAACAAGGACTCGACTCGACTCGAAGGATATCACCGTGTGCAGACCTTGTGTGTCGATTGGGTTTTAAGCCACCGAAAACAGACAACAGACGCAGCACAACGGACAACGAACAAGAAATGAAGGCCCAAAGCTCAACCGTCTATAATTCCTGGGTAAAAGCCCATAAATCCATGGTCCCGCTGCTTACGTATGCGCCATTTCACACCGTTACCGTTAGACACACACGCACACGCATCCACACAAGCGAGCGCGCAGGCACACGTACAACCACATTTACATATACGCTTAAGCTCGAACTATTGCCAGTTATCGGTAAAAATGGTATACGCCTTTCAGCAAAATTGCTTTCCGCCTCTTTTTTTTCATCTCTTTTCCCCTTTTTGGAAGTCCCTACTTTTTCGCAGCCATCCTTTATAAATATTAAATTTAACTGCAGCTTAAAAACATACCCTCCCACGCCCCCTCCACGGTTTTAATCTGCTTCGACGGCGAAAATATTAAAACAAGATTTTACTGATTGATTAATTTGTGGCACAATGATGGGAAAGGCCTTTTTTTATTTTCAAGAATTGCTGGCATTAAATTTGAATTTTAATTAAAACAGCGGGCGTAGGAAACAATTTATGTTTATTATTTAACCCAAGCCATGTAAATATTAACGATTATCTGAATAAAAGGATCAGCACATTTATTTATGGCCGCTAATGTTGCGGCAACGTGAACAGCGCAAAAAATATGTTATGGAGTTTTAGAGATTGTAATAAAGTATTGCACTAGGCATTTTATGAATTTATATTAGATTTAATTTAGGCCGAATAAACAGATTCGTTTACCGATTTTTATAAAGCAAGCAAAAATGACGGAAAAATGTGTCACGAAAGCCAATTTACAGTGGCTTTAAAATACATCTGATGCTTGTCCATTTGAAATTTTTGTCGCACATCAGTTTAAGCTCCCTGCTTGCCTGGCAAAAGGATTAACAATAAATAACTATAATCAGGAGCACACAAAGGGGCCACGTTAACAGTTTTGACAGTTTTCAATTTCAGTGGCCGCACAAATTAAAAATGCTTTGACAACAGAACCGCCGACAAAAGACCAAAAGACGCCATCTGAGACTGCCACACAGACAGTGGCAAGCGGGGCAAGCCACAGGGGCATGGGACTTGTATATTTGTCAAGTTTTGTGTTGCATGAAAAGGCGAAAAAAGAAAAACTGCTGTCTGGCATTGGCAATGGGTTTTTGTGGGTCTTGGGGTCTTGGCCAAAATCGAACGGGGAGCCACCGCGGGTCAGAAGGTCGCACAAAGGAGGAAAGCTCTTTTGCCTATTCGTGCGTTTTGTTTGTTTATTTGCCGGCTGGTCTCTGTTTGCTGTCATTGTACACCGGAGAAAACAAACAACAATTAATTCCAAATCAATTGTTTACAAAATATATTCTTGGGCTTAAATAAAATAAGATTAATTTAAAACCACACTTTAGGCAACTATATAAGTTGAAGATCTTATAATATTTATGACATCAAGTAACATTTCTGGTAAACCTTTTTTTAAAATAGGTTTTGAGTGAAGTTTTCTCTCTGTACTAGTTCTGATCGCTGATTAAAATCGCACAGGCACAGATACAGATATAAGACACACATACACCCCCTGAAACAGATATGGAGGTGTGCGCGCCATAAAAGTAAAAACGAAATGGCAAAACACATAAATACATTTATACACACACATATATTTTGGTTTTATTGTTATTTAATATTTCTGGCGTTTTGCGAAAATGTAGTTGTCCCCTAACACATGCACACACTTCTGTTTATTTATTTATTTTCCTTTTTTGAAACCGCAATTGTAATACGTATTTGCTGCTTTTCGTATTTTTCTTTTTTTGCTTACAGCTGCCGTCTGAGTGTCTGACAGAGCCAAGCGAACAAGCGAATATTTCGCGACATTATCTGGCACGCATGTGTCAACTGCCGACGACTCAGACACCCACATACACATACACACAGACACATCCATTACACACACTCCTTGGCACAGACGCACACACACACACAGCGCAAAAAGGTACAATAATAAAAACCAATAAAAGTGACAAATAAAAAGATTTATGTGATTTATATGTATGTTTGTTTGTTGCTGAGTGAGTGAGCAACTTATTTTCCTCTACTTTAACGTGATTTTATTTTTTTCTGTCTGTTTTAAATACCCTTTGTTTCAGAGGTATTCTTTTGAAAGTAAATGAGAAATATTCTTAAAAATCTGCATATATTAGTTGAGCTGAAATAACCACCAATTCTTTGACAAAAAATATTATGAAAAGAGCAAAGAGGAGTTTCTTCTTTAAAATTATATATTTATTATATAAAAATTAATCAAAAATGTCTGCTTTTTTCTAACGTATTTTTGTTGTATTTTTTTATATACTGAAGTGTATATTGCCTTCGTTATTTTAAAACACTTGAATACATTTCCCTTTCCACGGAGTTTTTCCGTTCGAGCCTGCTGTCACGCTTTTGCCTGTGAGCCTGTGAGAGAAGGGCCCAACGCCAGACGGATGCAAACTTGGAACAACTGACTGAAGGTGGCCCAATAACAATTCGTTTCCTTTTCATTTACATATGAAATGTATAGGAAAACAAAAAAACAACACATTTAATTGTCTGTGTGATTTATGCATATTATAAAATATTTGGTCGCACGAAAGTAGAGCAAAGTGAGAGTATATTTTTGGTATTCCATTTAAAGAGTTGCCAAGGCCTAGATGTGTGATCTCTGATAGGCGAAAGGCCCCACTGCCACCAAAAACAAGAAAATTAAATGGATATATAAATGGAAATGGAAATGGGAATGGGAATAAAGCAAACGTTGCTGTAGTCGTTTCACATAAAACAACAGGAGCAGCAGCGTTGAAAAACAAAACATTATGCAAATGCGATTATATAGCATACTGCTTCGAAAGGTGAGTGAGGTGAGGTGAGCAAGGTGAGTGAGTGGCCTTCCCGAGTGGACGGGTTGGGTAATAAGTTTTCTAGGCCAGACAGGAAGGACCTGATTGGCTAAGAAAGCTGTCCAGAGAGTTGGCCACATCGGAAGAGATAAGCCAAGCTCAACAGGAAGGAAGCAGCTCTAAAAAGGAGGCCACACCCAGACGGAGATAAAAGTGAAAAGAGGACAAACTTAAAAATTTAATTTTCCACTTCAACTCATGCAGGTCGAACTTAAAGGCACTCGAACCTTAGAAAGTTCACGCCCCTTGGATTCGGTCCAACACTCGGCATCAATATCAATTTACTCTCTCGTGTTACGATACGGATGCGATGCGATGCCAGGAATTGTCATTAGGAAATTTGTTTATTTTTCATTTTCTGGAGGGGAAAAGCAAATACAAACAGGGGGAGCACACCAAGAAGACAACAGTTGAAAAGAAAAACGATGCTGCCATCGATTTTCATTCGTTAAATGGAACCAAAACTGTAGAAAATGCGGTGTATTCAACATCGTAAATGTAACTTAAAGCTTTGTGCAATCAGTGGGAAATTATAAACTAATTGGAAGATATAGTTCAATAACCTTTTTTCCTACTGAATTAATCATTTTAAAAAATTAAATATATTCATGTTAAAGTATTTCAACTCTTAAATGGAATTTAAAACCCTAATTTAAAAATAATACAAATATTTCTTATTATTAACTTCATCGTTTGAAATATTCCAGTTTAAAAGTGACTACCCTTAGTGTTTATTTTTGCTTGTCGAACTACTTTTCTTGCTTTCATTGCGAAGGATGTAGCCAATAAGCACGCACACACATTCTCACAAGGTCCTTGGCGGCATCTTGCGGTACAGTTGCGCTCACTTGTCGCCTGTCATTACGGCAAACGGAAGCAGAATCGCCTTTTCGACGCTTCTTTGTTGTACAAGAAGTACATTTAAATTTGTGCGAATATTTAAGGTTAACATATGGCAGAATAAACTGATTGCTGATTTAATATTTTAAAAATTCCAAGATGTGGAAATCAAGATAAGCGCTCTCTCTTCGTGCAGCGCTAAAAGGCATTAATGAAGATGAGTCAGACCGCCCAAGAGATAATCGTCAACAAACAAGACAAATATTGTATTTCAAAGTTTCCAACACCAATTCAATCGCAATCAGTGATTCAATCAGAAAGCCAAGTACACGCACCAAAAGTCCTTAAACAAACCATTAAGCAGCAAGTCCTGTTTACCCGCGGACTCAGCCGAGCCGAAGCCTTTTAATGAGCCGCATTATTTTGTCATAAAGTTCAAGCGACCGCAAGAACAAAGTGAGCAAACTGCCGCAAGAGAACAGATCCCGGCACTTGGACTTAGTTACCAAAAACCTAATGAACGCGGGGCGATACAATCGTACATCCTTTATTTGTCTCAAGCTGTCGCTGTCATAAAGCCAGAACCATGAAAAACGATGGTCCTGGGGAATATGAAGGAGGGTGTTTTGTGGAGAAAATATATAGTCGTCGGGACACCCGAGGAGAGAGCGACAAGGAAAAACACTTAAAACGAGAACAAATAAAAACGCAAACCAAATTAATTGCTCCACATGGCACACAATATATATATATATACAGATATAGGATACGAGTAACATGCGATATTGATGATAATAAAAACCATAATGGTGCAGCCCAAGGAAAGGAAAAAAGGCAAGCCAAATGAAAAGAAAATTCGATTGTCGCCCTGGTTTTGCTCGTTACTTGTTTGTATCTGTTTTTTTTTTCTTTGTTTTTGTTCTTTTCTTTGTCATAAACTCAACTTAATTTCACACAAATGCGGCTAATGACGCCGACAACAGCAAATAAGTTCAATTGTAGCAGACAGTCTGTGGAAATGTCCTGGCTCAGACTGGCAAGTGTCTGCCAAGAGATTTCTGACAACTTAACTCAAAGCCAGCCAAGTTACTTGAGACATTTTCATTCCCGGCATAATTTAGGCATCAGGGTGGGAGATTTGCGGTCTCTTAATGTGTATTGACATCGAAGTACTTAACCCTAAGTTATAGGTAAATGAACTACCAAACTAAACTAAAAAGTAGGCAGATCATGTCTTTAGTTCGAATGCAAATACAAATACAATTAAGTACAATTTAATTTTTTCATAACTCATAAATCGGACATTTAAATTTCCTTTAATTGAATTTTTAACAATATATGTACATTTAGCAATTGAACTTTAGCAACATTATTTGCACACCAAACAATACATTTTTCCTTGCAACATTCTGTCCACGAAACAAAAGTGTAAGAAAAGTTGTGTGTTAACTAAACTTGTGACTTGTGACTCCCAGGACTTCTCAAAGTCTGGCTTTTCGCGCAAAAATGACTCCAGTGTTCGCCCCCCTGAAGGCACGTAAGTACAATAAACCCTCAACTTTTGCGCTAATTTCAGCAATAAATATAAAGACTATATATGCACTCTATATGCTTTGCTCTCTGCTTAAATTAAGAGTGTTTAAGTTCTACAACAGTTCCGGCAACAATTCGAAATTCATTTATGTCGCTAGGCGTAGGAAAACACAAGCACACTGCAGGGGGGGAAAAAAAAGGAAAACAACAAAAAACATGCAGGAAACTTTGTTTGCCAGCAGAAATACACAAATAATAATACAAAATAAACAGAAAGAGAAACAAAAACAGAGCAGCTAAACAAAGGCAAAGTTCTCATATGGCTGAGTGGAATTGAGCTTATGTCCTTAAAGCGGCGAAAAAAAAAAGTAACTGCTGTCGAGATTAAATTAAATTGTTTGATTTGAAAGGGAAGTTGGTGTGGCACTTAAGCCTTGTGCATTTTCCACTCAACTGCAGTCGGAATTAATTCAACATTAAATGTCAATAAATAATAAGCTCCATTAGGCATCCTAATTGACCAGAATTATCGGTGAGATAAGAAAAGAGGAATGTTGATAAATTGATTGTGATTATGAAATGGCGACTAAAAGAGAGTTTTATGCATTTAGGCCTAGAATAATGCTGTCAAGCTTTGGGGCAATTGGATTAAATTTGTTCATATCATATCAAATAATATTACTCCCTATTCTTCAAGCCGTTCGTCGGTTTTTGTTGGCCTTTTAATTCCTTATCATTGCCAAATCAAACGGTTAATCTAGCCAGACTCTCATTCCAAAAGGTACCGAATCAACGACATGCGATCCATATCGGTGGATCGTATTCCATGCTCTGCTCTCGAGGCCTAGCCATTCCCGTGAGAGAGCTGTCTCACTTAGTGTTTGCTTGTTTTCTTTTTTAGCCGAAACAAAACTGTACAGTTAGTTCGATGAAGAAAAACAATGGCATATGGGGGAGGGGTTTACAAGGCAAAGCAGAGAATCAAATAAAAAAACAACAAATAAATGGTTTACTCACTTTGTGGCTGAAGTCGAAACGGGGAAAGCGATTTCCTTGTTTCCTTGATGCAGGAAATTTTAAAGTTGTACACCGAAAAACAAACACAGAACCGAAAAGAGCGGCTTGAAACATAAAAATAAAAAAACAAAAAAAATGACGTAGCTCTGCTTCAATTTAGGTTCTCCACAACACATTTATTTTTATTATTTAAATTCTTCTTCTTTTTCATCTTGCACATTTTTCTTTGAACTAAAAAAAAAAAAAAATAACAACGAGAACTCTTATTTTCGGCACTTTCCTTCTTCACGGTGCACTTTTCCCGTTGCCTCAGCACGCGCCCGTCTCCGTACGGGACTTTCGTCGATCAACGTCACTTTCTTTTTTCAGTTGCAAATTTTTCCTATTGTAATTTTCTTTATCTTTAAACATAAAAAATAAATAAAATAAAAACCAGAAACACATTTTTTCCGCACTTTCCTCGTTCCCGTCACAATTTTTCCGCGCTGCAGCATCGCCCGTCTCCCGATCGATTGGTGCTCTCTCTGTAACGCCTTACCGCAAACTGATTATGTTGGGAGAGGCGATCCAACATAAATAGAGAGCACTTCGTGGAATGCGAAATAAAATGGAGAATGATAACCGCTTGGCTCTCTCTTTGGTGGTCTGCTCCTTTCGCAGCACTTTCTTGTGCGGATTCTTTTTCACTTGCACATTTTTGTTGTGTTAAACTAATAAAAGCTAAAATAAAAACGAGAAACCCTTATTTTCCGCACTTTCCTCGTTCTCGTCGTAATTTTTCCGCGATGCAGCATCGCCCGTCTTCCGATCGATTGGTGCGCTCTCTCGAGCGAATTTAAGCAAACTGATTATGTCGGGAGAGGCGATCCAACACACATAGAGACCACTTCGTGGAATGCGAAATAACATGGAGAATGATAACCGCTTGGTTCTCTCTGTAGTGGTCTGCTCCTTTCGCAGCACTTTCTTGTAGGATTATTTTTCATTTGCACATTTTTGTTGTTTTAAACTAATAAAAGCTAATATAAAAACCGAGAAAAACTTATTTTCCGCATTTTTCTTATTCCCGTCGCACTTTTCCCGTGGCTCCAGCATCCGATCGCGTGTTCCGCTCGATTCGTGCGCTCTCTTGGGCGAATTTAAGCAAACTGATTATGTCGGGAGAGGCGATCCAACACACACAGGGACCACTTCTTGGAAGGCGAAATTAAATGGTTAATGAGAGGGAAGCGGGAGGGGGCAAGGTCCGCTCTTGTAAGTCAGTTGGCAGCCGATATTAGAACTCGAATAACATCCAGTTCCACAGAGAGATTCCACAGAGAACAATTCTCCCAAGTACGGAGCGTGCTCGCCTGGATCCACGATCCACTCTGTTTTTCTGTAACAGGGGGAACTTAACTCTTTACCCTTAAGGTACTGGCGAAAACTTTTTTTTTTTGTTAAAAGGTGTATATTTATTTATTTATTAAACCTAGTGTACATAAATAAATATACATCTTTTTTTTTTTTTAAAGAAAGAAAAAAAAAACACAACACAAAATTTATAAATCTAATTTCTAATTAGGGCTATACTTCTTCCCATTTTTTCTTCAGCGTTAATTTAGCACTTTGGACTGATATATTATATGTGCCACACGCCCGATCACGCCCTGGGCGACTCTAAGAGGGCTTACTATGCTTAAAACTATCTGATCTTGCCCACGACATGTCCTTACCACGACCGTATACATGATTCGCAGCTCGTATTCGCCAGATACTTTGCCACTGCCTACTTTCAGGTCTATATCCCATAGCTGCAGTCTGCTCCCAGTATTTTTTGCAACATATATTAGAATTATCTTAAGAGGTATATTATATTATATCTATGTATGTGTGCTTTTTGCATATTTATGACTCTTCCTTATGTTACCTTAAATAATTGTTTTTCCTTTGTTGCCTGGCTAACCAACGAATGTAAATGCGGTTTGGGCAACTTTAACTGACAACAACTGAGCGCACAGGTCTTTTGTGTGTTTTTCCCACCTGTATACTGAATGCAGTTCGGAATGTATCTATTTGCCAGCTCGAACATACCGAATATGACCCTTTTTTCCTGCGGTTCGGTACCGCCTTTTCCCCACCCTCCATTCAATGGCAGTCAGAGCGTTTCGCTTTTACACGTTTTCATAACTTTTTATGGATCCGCCTGTCATGGCATTTGCTCCAGACCTCTCTCCCATTTTTATTGCTTCATGATTTTTTCTATATTTTCTATACTTTATTTGTTTATTTTTTATTTTTTTTTTATTATTTGCTGCTGGCAGTGGCTCTCCTGTTTCTGCTATGCTTTTTATGATGATGTTTTGCTTGTACGGGTCCGGTTGGTTTGTTCTGCGGCAAGAGGAAGTTGGTTTGTTGTGTTGTTGGCATGTAAAATATTTGTATAAAGTGCATTTATAACCATTTTATTATTTGTTTGCATTTATTCAAGTGCCAAACGTGTCGGTTCGGGGTTCGGGGTTCGGAGTGCAGGTCAGGGCTTAGCACTCTCCGAAAACGCCAATGTGGAGGATGCTGTTGAATTATTTTGTTTAAATAATGACCGGGCCAGAGCTTATGACTCGTTTCGGCTTAGCACATGGAAAAATTGGTGACTTTATTACTGAAAACTCGCTTGAAAAACAAACAATGTCGGCAATCGGTCAAGAATTGTTGTTTGGCGGACAAAACAAATTGAATTCAATGAGTGTGTTATTTTTTGAGCTCGTATTAGTTATTTGAATATATGTACACAAGCATTTTATAATACATTTATCTTTGCTCCGAAATATATATAAAGAAATATATATAATAACTAAATGAATGTATTTTATTTTATTTGGAAGCCATTTTTCTAGAAACTTAAATTCCTTTAAGTTCTATTAATCAAGCTCTTTACAATTTAAATTCCACTTTACCTTTGCCCTCGAAACTTCTCATTCATTCATTTTGCTTTTAACGTTTACCTTCTCGTTCTCATCTTATTTCTGGCCAAGTTACTAACCAAATAAGTAGGCAACACTTTCCGGCACACAGACGAGCAGAGGCAGCCCGCAAATGACTTCGGAATGACAGCAATTGCAGGCAAAACACGCGCGTTTTAAAATCATCCCCATTATCATCAGCATTATGGCAGTTATGCTGCCCTATTCCGCCAGATTCTACCCTTACTACCCGGCCTCTAACGCCTACAAAGTCGCCGGCGGCGGCGGCGGCGTCGGCTGTTGCTGCCTGTCATTCATTAGGCGACACAAAATGTGCCAGAAATGCGCAAAGTAGGATGCCAGGCAGCGACAAAAAGCGACAAAAAAAAGAAAATGTACAGTATCTGGAACGGCAGAGAGCATCAAATCAAATTACATGGCAACGGTGGCAGGAACACGGTCGCTTAAAAATCTTCTCCATTCACCAGGCAAAAGTTTCAAACGCTTCATTGGAGGAGGCTAGCGATGGCAGTGGAGAAAGTTTTACTTCATTTCTTACTATTTTATACAAATATAGGGAATTATTATTAGTTAAATATAGAGAATTACTTATAATTTTCATATTCTTTAACCTTTTATAGACTTTAGCGTTAAATCAGGGCTTAAAACCAAAGTATGAAATATTACGCATACGTACAAGGTTCAATTAAATATTAAAACTATTGAAACTGTAAGCTATATTCTTTTGACACTTGAATATATATTTCTTAAGATATAAACTCTATATTATAATATGTTTTAATGATTTTAACAATGATTTTAAAATAACACTTCAGTTTTTAGAGTAAGATTGTGTCTCTTAGCACCATCTCTAGGTGGAAACTCTTCTCGAAACTGACTCGATGTCTATCTTGTCTGTGTCTGTGCCTGTCCTCACTGTCTGACTGTCTGATGCGGAATTCAGCAATGTTTCTGCAGCTGCTTCATTTATTTAATTATTTCCGAGTGAGACTTTCCCGCACTCCCAGCGGGAAGCCCCTTTTTCTGTCATTGAGATGGTTTCTCGCTCACTTTGTGCAATTTACTTTATTGTTATATATATTTTTGCTGCTGCTTGTTCTAGCCCGTGTTTTTGTTGCTGTGCAAACAGACATCCGATTGTTAACCGGAAATTGCAGAAATTAGTTTCCAAGCCAAAGATGTAATTGTGTGAAATCTCAGACGCGTACTTAACTATCTCTGATTAAAGTGCCCTCCCAAGCAGACGAAGTTCTAAAGATTCTTTTTCCAGTGCTGTCATAAACACGCAAATACATATATTTATGTGCATATATATACATATATACATATGTGTTCGTTTGTATGTGGACATTGAAAACACATAAAAATAAAAATACGCAGCTCAAACAATTTCTTTCTAGTTGCCCTTTTATGACGCATTGATTTTATGATTTTTAGCACCCCAACGGTGTAAAACTTGACAGCCGTGTCCTGCGAGAGAAGCGAGCAAAAGAGCTGGCTCGGATGAAGGCCTCCACGCACTTAGGAGATGTGCAGGGATTTGCAAGGGATTCACTGGGAGCTTAGGTCCCGAAACGGTCGCTACGTTGTCCTGGCCGGGGGATTTTCGCTTCATTCATCGGCTTCGATCCCCTGTGACGTTGCGAGTCCTTGGCGGACAGATACTTCGCCCCAGAAACCATAACGAAAGCATCCCCCAAACATGATTGATTTTTATCATGCTTTAAGCAACGACAATTAATCAAAGTTCAAGCTTTTCCAATCGAATAAGCTAGAGAAGATGCAGTCGGTGGGGATTGTTTTTTATTAATACGGAAATTTAAATAATGGCTATTACCTTATAAAAAAATATATAAATGATTCCCAAATAAATAACACCAATATACATACAGGGAATTCATCATTTTGCTAGTTCAAAGTTCATTTCTGACCTTAAGAAAATATCGAAGATATAATATCCGTTCTAGTCTTAAATCTCAAAGTGTATTCTGTTCCATCTCCCTACAAAAAAATTGCTTCCCAACTTGTTTGTTTTTTCAGTTGAGACGTAGGAGTCCCAGTTTCCAGTTCATTTAGCCACACGTTGCCGCCCATAGCCTTTCGCTCCAATCTCAACGCATCCAGGCATTCAACTTCAACGGATGCCCAACTCCACTCCCTTGGAGCCCAGATACCTCCTCCTCCTCCTCGGCATCCTTGACAGCATACCATTTGCTTAGCTCTCGGCGAAAGTCTCGCAACACATGCTCCACCAAGTTGCGCAACAACATAACATCATCCATCAAATTCGTTTTTATATGGAAAACGAGGCGAACTACAAACAATTTTTATGATGGCCCCGGCCAGTGCCTTAACCCTTTGGTGACCGTTTTAATGCCGCAACTTTAACACATAAATGGCTCAACTGCTGCAGGTCTCTTCTACTCATTCTCAACCCCCCCGATTCCATATGGTATATGGTAGTTAGACCACGACCGGGCACAGTTCGATTCACTCCTATGCCAACTGTCTAAATCTTATGGCTCCTGTTCAATGACCACGTTTTATTTTGATATTTCTTCTTTTTTCTTTTCTCGAGAGCAGAAAAACAATTTTTTTATAGATGATGTTACTACATAGTTTATTTTACGTTCGGATTTTGTGTTTTAGGAGTTTTGGTTTTACGAGCAAGAGGTATCTGCAATCCATCCAATTGTATACATAAGTAAGCATATTTATAAGTAACTGCTTTTGTTGGGAACTTAATTAGTTAAGAGATCTATGAGATATATATAAAAATATGTCCATAGATAGCATAAAGACAAGGGGAACTCTTACTTTTTATTAAAATTACATTATATTCCAATGTTAAGATATACATTGTGTTCATGTTTATAAATTTAGTATTATATATATATACAATTATATAATTCTTTTATCCATATACTTTTAAGCTTTTATATGGTATTACCAGTTCGTATCCTTGACCTTCAACCTAAGCCCAAATTTTATTTGTACTTTTTATTTGCCATTGAAGCGAATCTCCTCCTGCGAAGTGAGCGGGTTGAAGGACACATGTGTGGATACGCGAGGCACGCACGAGAGATTTCTGAATTGCCAGGCACACCCGAAACACACACCCACTCATCCCTCTCAAAATCTCAACCTCTCATACCCGGCATCCTTCTCACTGTGGCTGTGGCTCACCTCGCTCCGGTGATTCATCACGGACTGCTTCCGGTTGGCGCAGCGCAAATATTTTCATAATTCGCTAACTAAGCCAAAAGCCACAAAAAAAAAAAAAAAACTGCATGCCACACAGACCGAAAATCAATAAGTTTGGCGTACGTGTTACGCTCTAATGCTCTGCGGGGGAATGCGGTGCGACTGGTATGTTTGGCCAGGAGATCTGGACCAGGAGATAAAGTACCGAGGAGCACCACGAAGCACCGGAGCGATGCCTCTCATAGCTCTGGGCGGATCTGTGTATACAAACTTTTGCCTCTCCTTTTTATACCTCCTCGGAGGGTATTCAAATTTTGATCAGGCCTTTGATGCAGAGGAGACCACAAGAAGAACAAAGGGGATTAACTAATTCAAATAAATAAAAGTTATAATAAAAAACATATATAAATATATGCTTAAATATAAATTTTACTATTTACTTTAAAGTTTATTTCACTTATACAATAATTCAGAGCAGAAACGATTGTTATGCACACACTGTTACAATATTTATATTTACGTTAATTTCTACTAAAACTTTTAATCTTAGTTATATTTAAATAAATTCATTTAAAGTTGTGAAAATATCTTTACAACCTTGTCAACATTTTTCAGCTTCCCTGATCTACAGAAAATAAAAGCCTAAAAAGGGCATAAGTTCTTCGACTTAGTTCAATTTTCGTCGTCGTATTTGTTATTTATCCCAAATAATTTTTTTTTAGAAGGAACGAGTGAGCTTAAGCTGTCGATAACTTCATCAATGTGAAGAGGAAAAAAATTGTATATACAGAGAAAGTTTTTGGGAATATTTTTTTTTTTCGGTTCGAGAGGATGAGGGGCCCACGTGTTGGCCATTGGAGAGTTGATAATACTCGTACAACAAACTGTGTGGCAGGCCACTTATTAATGGGCACTTCGGCTAGATCTGCGGTCGCCTTTGCATCTCCCAGGGCTCATCGCATCATCATCGTGGCTCATCATAACAAAAGCTTATCGAAGTAACTTTTCCAATAATAGGCTCAAATGAATATGATTTGCAATGAGCCGGTCCTTGGCCAGTTCGGTGCTAACTTCTTGACGCTCTGATATATGATTGGGCCGATTCGATTAGAGCATTAAGTCGGTGGAGAAGTTGATTTAAGCCAGGCCTTAAAGAATTTATAACGAAAATCAAAACAAAATGGCTTGTATATTTCTTAAATTGGAATTTATGGGAGTAAAATAAGCCAGAGTACTTTATTAATGTTTTTAGAAAAATATGAAATGGGAACTTGCATACGTTCAAAAGCCACAAAAAGATAGACAAGATTTTTATCTACCAGATGAATTCTCGTTAAGTCTTTGTTTTTTAAGAACTAAATTAAGTTGGTAATTGTGGAAAATATTCAAAAAATTAAATGAAACACGAACATATTTTGTAATTTTTTCAATAAAATTAAACCAAAAGTACTAGGTCATCATTTTAAACAAACTTCATATTAATGCTACACGAATTTAACCAAACTAAAAGCATTTTCCCATTTAATTTTCATAAATAAAGACCAATTAGGGACCATTACGAGACGGAATTTAGATACATATTATGGTGGTAAATATTGCAACTATTTCTTGGATATTTTGGATACCCATATGACATTAAATTAAATGCAATTAATGCATTTCTGATACCCCTATGACATTAAATTAAATGCAATATAGTATTTCTGAAATACAAACCATAACTAACCGTACACTAATTCGGTAAAGTGCCAAATCTGAAACAATAACTTCGGTTAGAGCCATAAACCAAGACCTCAAGCTAAAGCCCTGTGCGCTTGCCTTATCCCAGAATATAAAGGAATGTCAGAAATTCCATTCGTTGGGACAACAATCCAACATCTAGACCTGTTTACTCATGCCTAGCTAACAAGCCAAGTAAATAGAGGCGAGAGGTGGCAAACCTCAGTACGACTCTCATTAAGTGGCCCAAAGTCCTCGATGCGGACTCAGGACACTGTCAACATTTCGTGCAGCAGTCAAAATTGTCTGGCAGGAAATGAATTTACTTTTTGGGGGCCAGAATGGCACAAGGCACACCAGAAACAGGAAGCTCGCTGTCATAGTTGCTGCCATAATTATCTTGTTTACAAGGTGAAGGTGCTGCCGTGCCAGGAAAACTGCCATCTCCCCATATCTCCCAACCGAAACCCACCCGGAACCCAAAGCTGGGCACAAAAAAAAGCCAACAGCAAATTGTGGCAGTCATTTACTGGGCCTGGGCCTTAAAATTTATGACTGCACAACACATTGGGTATATTAATTTGAATATGATTGCCCCCGGGCTGCGATGGAGAGTTTCCAGCCAGTTCATAATATTAAGCAAACACACACAGATACATAAATAAAGATATATATAAGGGGGGGTGAATGAGGTGGGAGGGTCAGGATACCGGGCATGTTAGTGTGCTCATAAAATATTTGTACTGCAGATTAGTGAAATGGACAATTTTGTTGCTACTCGCAGCCTCCCCATCCAGTCATTAATTACAGTTTTCACTCTCACAACTTGGAGATTTCGGTGCAGATTAAGAGGCCAGGTTCCAGGAGGGAGCAGATAAATGAGATGGAATCGCTATAATATTAAGGCCATGCCCTGACAATTATTAATCGTGTTGTCTGTCGTCGGCATTTCCAGCCTAAAGTAGATATTCAGAAATAATAATAATAACTGGTAGGGCTTTCAGGGGTCACTTAAGGTTGTTTCTAATATGCTCCAATTAACTTTCGACTAAGATTCAAGTTAACTAAAGTGTTTTGAAGATATTTTAAATGTAGTCAGATATATATAAGCTCAATACTCCGAATAAATTAAAAGGGAATTTTGAACTGACTACCTTTTTTCTTAGTTTTAAAAGAGTAACTTGTTTATTTCCACTCATACATGAATTATTTATAAAGCAATCAGCCAGAGGGGAAGACAAACGAAAACCATGACAGAAACAACAGAGATCACTGGAAAAATGAACTAACCATTCCCATTCCCAAACTAAAACTTCCAGCAAAGAGACATCAAGCCATTTTGTGTCTCCATTTTGTGTGTGTCCCAATCAATTTGCAGCAAAGTGAACTCAAGTAGAGTCAACAATCATTTGGCCAACGATGTCTGGGCTCTTTGCCTCGATTCTCCGGCACATTTGTCATTCGAATTAACCGAAAAACTCAAACAGCTTTTCTCACCGCACCCCGAACAAATTTATCATTGCCTACTTTCAGGCACTCGTAGAAGCGTTTTCAAAGCGCTTTTCGTCAAAAACTAAGCCAGTCTGGCACACGTCAAGTAGAGGTGGGAGGTGGGTGGAAAATGGTTAGCGGAGAAACGAAAAACTGGGTGACTGAGAACCCTTCAGCAAGTTCATTAGCCCCCAAATGGGTTGAAATAATGCGGCGCGGGTTGGGGTGAGGCAAAAAGAAAAAAAAAAGAAGACCGTCGGAAAGAACTGCAAAGAAAATACAAATTAATAGCAAATTAATGAAATGTAGGGAGCAGGAAGGAGGTGAAGGCAAAGGGAGAGAGGATAAAGTTGAGGCTAAGAATCAGCCAACCCGAAAAACGTTGCAAGGAGCAAGAACTGGAAAATGTGTCAAGCCAATGTCCGCTGACTCTTCATGTTTCCCTTAATTTTGTTCAAACTGCACCAAGAGGAAAGTAAGGGTTACTTTCTAATTAGAATAAATGTTATTAAATTATTACCACTTCTTCAGCCAATAAATAAAGTAAATCAATATTACACATATTTATTTAATATTTACGCCATTGCTCAGCTATAAAGCAGATATATTTTCTTCGAGTGCACTCAGCCATGAGCCACTGTAAGAATTTGCAGTAATTAAACAATTTCTGCAACCCTTCAGGCGACCGAGTCTGCAGCTCGTTCATTACGGTAATTTTTCAGCTCAAGTGTTGCATTTTGTTTGCGCTAATATCCGGATGGGTGGGGGGTCTTCGCAGTCCCCCCTCGTCAGTTTTCCTAAGCTCTTCCAACCCCCACCCCCTTTTCCCCCTTTAACGACGCCCTCAAATGTTATGAGTGCCAGCAAATTAGCTGAAATTGCCGCCGCCAGAGAGGAGAGGGGACGAAAATGACGCTCTTAATTGTTAAAGGCAAGTGCATTTTCCTTTTCCCTCCACTTAAAGCGATGAAGAGAACTTGAGGTAGCAGCAGCAGCAGCAGCAGTTGCTCACCTTGATCCTTCAAGGCTCACAACTCAAGACTCAAGGCTTAACGGCAGCTAAATAAATTGGTCGCCCGCCGTTCGCTGACACGAAAACCTGCCACATTAATTTTCCGCCAGCAAATCTAGGCCAAGACAAAGGAGCACCGGCTTCTTTCTTGGCCAAAAACAAAAAAAAGATTGAATTAGACAGGACACAAGGCAAACAAATGCGACCGGGCCCTAAACAAAGACGCCATCTATTTAGCTCGGGCCCCAAAGAGGACATCTTCTTTCAAGGATAATAGAAATCAAACAAGCCAAACAAAATGAGGGCATCCGTGTGGCACAGACACACCACCACAAAAAAAAAAAAAAAAAAAAGATGAAGAGAAGGCAGCAGATGCCCACACATGAGGGCAAGAGGCAATGATGGAATGCCTTCTTATATCTAAAAAAAAAAATATATATATAAGTGACCTTGCAGCATTTAAGGCAGCAAAGTTAAAGATGCCACAAGAAGTTAGCGTTCTATATATATATATTGTAGAAGAACTGAAAATAATGTAAGGATTCTTAGTCTAAGAAATCCTACAAAATATTTTCTATGAAGCCTATTAAAGTAGTTTACAACAATTGGAAAACATTCAAGAATTTTCCTAGTAAATAGAATATTTTATATATATATAAAATTCTCGTGTCAAAGTTTTCGTTGCCTTACTCCTCCGAAACGGCTTGACCCATTCTCATGAAATTTTGTTAGCTTATTAAGTAGGTCTGAGAATCGGCCAACATTTATTTTTCATCCCCCTAAATATTAAGGGCGGTCCGCTAAGGGATAGGGACAGGGAGAGAGGGAGAGAAGAAAAAATATACATACGGACGTTTGCCGGGTTACCTAGGTAACCATACACTTATATATATAGTAAATAATAATTATATTTATTGAACTAAAAAAAATGTTTTCTAGAAAACAAAAAAAAAAAATGGGAAAACAACGTTTGCCGGGTTACCTAGTATAATATATATATATAATAAGAACTGAAAATAAGGTGCTGAGGTTATATTCCAAATTTCTTTATTAAAACGTATTTAAAGAATATTTATTCTAAGAAATCCTACAAAATATTTATGATTAAGCCTACTAGTTAACAACAATTGAATAACATTCAAGAATTTTCCTAGTAAATAGCATATAATTACATAACTTTCCCTGTATTTCCCATAATTTTTTCTTCCCTCTTCTTACAAACCTTACCACCTGACTCAATCCTTTCGTTCCTCCCTTACTTTGCTTATTGAATACCATTAAGACCCGAATGGATATATAGTATGTGTGAGCGGTTATTTCACTCGAAACAGTTTCCCGCAGGGCAGAGCCATCATTCATTCGCTCAGTCACTCAGCGGCAATACAATTACATAAATGTCACATGGACCGTGGGGCATTATCAGGTGGAGCTGGCAATGAACCGTGACGCAAGGAACCAGACCCAAAACAGAGGGAAAGTGGAAAGTGGAAAGTAAAAGTAAACACAAGAAGAAGGTATATATATAGGGAAAGAGAGGGTCAAACAAAATGCCCAATATAAATGCGCTGGCCATCAATCAAAATGATCATTCCAATGACGAATGCCCAAAAAAAAAAAAGTAAAGGTAGCGGAAACGGAAGTGGAAGCGGAAGAGGAAGCGGAAGCATAACGAGCCCGTGTACAAAGCATGTTTAAGGTAAGTCAAACAATGGCCGAAAAAAAGGAAATGCCTTCGGTAAACGCTTGCCAGCGTGTGTGTGTGTGTGTTGGTGACAATAAACAAACTGGCTAACAAACAGCAAACAAATAGACGGCCTACAACTTTGTTTACACAAACACTTTGGCAAAATGTCGGCCACATTGCGTATACGTCACCGACCACCGACAACCGAGGCAACCGAGGCACATTCGCTGTATGCCATAAAACAGGGGGCGGTGGCAGGTCCCCCTGGCGGGCGGACACTTGCCACCGCCATTGTTACTGTTGTTGCTTGAGTATTTACGGCCTTGGTGGTAAAATGAAACACACTCCAGGCAGTCGGGCAGCATCCACCTACAAACAAACAAACAAACAACGCAACTCAACTCGACTCGACTCAACACAGGCCCCACGTAACGCGCCACGACTCGGAGACAGGGGAAAGCGCGACAGTTGCGGTCACGGCGGTAGATTAAATAGTTGCAAGAAGTAGTTATGATACTATATATAATAAATGTGAGCACAAACTTGAATTACCTCATTTTACCTGAAATACTATAACTGACTGAGCACAAATCGATCGTTTTTCTTCCTGTATCTTCACCTATTTTATATGTGGCATCTTCACCTTTCTTTAGAAC
Source organism: Drosophila parvula (assembly GCA_018904695.1). Taxonomy (NCBI): domain Eukaryota; kingdom Metazoa; phylum Arthropoda; class Insecta; order Diptera; family Drosophilidae; genus Drosophila; species Drosophila parvula. The sequence continues at coordinate 15,987 of JAEIIG010032607.1, read as the reverse complement.
TTCTGGAACGTCCCTGGGCATATGTAAATGTGGCTTACTTACGCCTCACACGCACACTTATGCACGGACAATTGCCGGCAGCCATGAACCATGAGCTCCATGAGCCCTCCAGCAACCATCGTCGCATCGCATGTGCGACAACTCAACTCAAAGGAATTTATAATATGCAGCTAATTTATCATTCCCTTTCCCAGCTGCAGGAAAAACGAAGTGCCTGGGCGGTGGTGGCGAACTATGGCAAACCTCTAGATTTTCCATTTTCAAATGTTAAGGAGGGAACCCTGTAAACAATGGACATTACAAGACAGCAACTAAAGCGCTGATAATGTGTGGCTGAAGCAAGTTGAGCTATCCCCATTTTTAGAGCCCGCTGATGATGCGCTCCTCTCAACGAACCAAGTTTTGTGGCTCGTTTTATGGCAGACTATATAATTTTTGGCAGTTACTGGTGTTGCTGGCCAGCTCCATAAAAAGAGCCAGACTGGCAAAAAAAAGGAAACGTAAACTAGAACCAATAGCAGGGAAACTCATTAAGGGTGAACAGAGAAAGCGTTGGCCAAATGTGTCGCTTGTGTTCTTGCCTGAAAGAGCACTGTACTATCGCGTAACAACAGGAACAACTGGTATATGCCAGAGCATAAAAATGCAGCATACCGCAAAAATACAATAACTCATTCAAAGCCCAATTTGTTTCCGGCCTGTTTCCCCAACGAATTAATTATGATATCAGCATAACAATTTGCATAACCTCAAAATGAAAGCCAGACATGCACACCGCACACGCCTGCCTCCCATCCAAACTCGAACACAATGCGATGGGTTATGGATTCCGGGGAGTCCGGGACTCGGTGCTGGGGGAAAGCCCACAAATGAAATAAAGCTCGTTTTCCCAAAATGCCATATCAGCTCAGCAGATGTATAGCCAAAGATACAATACTCGTATAACAACGAAGCCCAACTACCAGCCCCGCAATCCAACATTGCCACATATAACAATCTGCAAACAGATGGACAATAGTAGTTCGGGATACCCTGAAAAATGTTGTATTTATTGTACATACATACAAGGAAAATATATATCATTATTATAAAACAATATTTATTATTTATCATAGCCAATATATAAATAGATATAATCTATACTACAAAAAAGGTAGGGAATTTATGTGTCGCTTAACCACTTTGTTTGATTTATTCTCCAGCCTCTCCAGCCTCATATAAGTCCCCTTTTGCTCGATTTTTTTACACCCGATCTCAATGTGGGCACTGTGTCTCCCTCTTGGTCTGATGAAATTGCATAATCGCTTCCAGTTGTTGCACAATTATTGAAATGTGCGTATGACCCTTTGGGCGTGGCGCGATGGGTGGCGACTGTCGAAGGAAGAACAACCGCAGATGGGTAAGAGAACGGAAAAGGATTGGGATATCCAACGAGGCGTAAAATTCAGTCGACGGGCGATGCAAACACAGGCGAAATGCTATTTTTCTGGGTGTTCCCATTCCCAGTAATATCAGAGGTATAAACAGTAGTGGCCTAACACACATTACCAACCCAAAAGTCTATCAAAAATTTATAGGCGACGACAGAAAACATTTAATTGTTTAGCGGTCGTTGCCATATTCCCCCTCTCGGGGAAACAAATTTTGGCAATTGCATTTGGCCAAACCAACCATCAATGACAAATTAAGTGGCCAGCAGCGACGGCACAATGAATCTCGTCGAGGTGGAGAAGTAGTGCCATGAAATATGGAATAAACTATTATGCAGCATGTCGAAAAGCTGAAAATCTCATTTCATAGCCAAGGAAAATAAAAGGGAAAAAACCCTGACAGCCAACATTGACAAGCCAAAGACAGAGACCATTGAAGCGGTGGAGAAGATGGCGCTGGCATAGAGAACTTGGCACAAAAAGGCAAAACCTGTCAATTCCAGTTAGCCATTCAAGATATACCAAGCCAGACAGAAGGGTGGGTGGAGCCAGGGCAACAAGGACAACAGGGAACATGGAAAAATCGCAGCCAGCACAGTGTGCAACCCCGCTCCGTGGAGGACATAGCGACCGCTTTCACATGCAACTTCCGTTTCCGATTTGCCTTTGTGCAGTTTTCTCCACTTTATGCCGCAGCTGGAGATGTGACCAACACCGGGAGAAAAACATATCCAATAAAGATTTATTTAACAATTTTTAATTATAAGACATAAAGGATTTAAGCCGATATTAATTATATCTTTGGAGAGGTAAACTTAAATCTGATTTTTAGGAATAACATTTGCCTTTCTGTGAGTGCAACGTTTAGCCAAGGGCCTCTTCGGCTTGGCCTGAAACTGACACGGCCGTTGATTGGTACAACGAGAGGCGACGGTAGCCAGATGTGGTGCGGGTGTCGGTTACCATTTGGTAACCAGCCTCCATCGGAGCATAGAAGCAACGGAGTCTAGAGTCTGAAGTCCGGAGGAGCACAATGCCACAATGCCAATGGCTTTGCATGTGGAGGATCTCTGTTGCCGTTGCCAGGTTAACCAGTCTGATGTGTGTTGGCCCTTTTTCATGTGCGGTGTTCTACACATGTTCCTGTGCCATAGCCGATAACCAATTGCATGTTCGGTTGCTTTGGGCAACGATCCCGACGGGATTTGTGGGTATGCCTTGCACTGGAGCAACGCTTAGAGCCCTTTTCATTAGAATTCAATGGAAGTTGGCCAAATAGAAGGCACAATGATGGTAGGCACACCACAACTACTTAACTTGAAGATGATTCTTTATATAAAACGCATCAAACACACCTTTTTCTAACAACAGCCCGTGCTTATTAACTCTAATTTGTAGTTTATTTCATCTACCATACCTTTTAGCAAGAAAACTCTTCCACTTTCCTAATACCAATTAGCGGTGTGGCCTCCGGCAAGATCTCCTCACCGCCGCGAAAGGAAATTTATTCAATTATCTCTGGCCGAATGTCAGAGGAGTTGCCTTGTGTCGCATCAAATAAAAGTCGGTTGCACTTTTATACAAATTACTTTTGCCCGCAGCAGCAGTAGCAGCAGCAGTAGAGAAACTACAACAGAAGTGTCAAAGTCAGAGCCACCAACAAAAAGGACCGGCAGGAGCAACAGCAACAAAAGCTTAACAACACCAAAAACTTAATAAATCCCACACTGCGAGTGAGTCGACTGGTTGGCTGATTATAAAGCCAAAGCCAAGGAAAAGCTGGGAAAATATGAACCAAAGTATGCTCATCCGCTGAAGCTAGTTGAATGCTCTTTTTCTAACTTTAAAATAGATATTGGGATTATTTTTACAATTATATGTACATGAATTTCTTTTACTTAATTTAAGCTAATAAAAAAGAAGTCTTTAAATATATTACTTACTTTAGAATGTTTATATAAGGAAGTTGCATTTTCCTAGAATTTTCTGCTTTAACAATACTTATAAAATCAATATTTTAACTTTGTATTTTCAAATTAAAGTAAATAAACATCAAAATTTCTTAGAGAGGCCTTTTGAAATACCCTTTCGGCCCTACGATAGGGTATTTGAATACAACAGATTTTCCAACAAAAAAAAGGAGATAAGCAGCCACACAAAAAGTGGGCGAGAAGGCGAAAGGAGTCAACTAAGCCAACGGCAGCAGAATTATCCACTTTCACCCCACTCTCATTTGTTCATTTTTATGATGGGCTTGCTTTTATGCAAGAAGTCCTTTGTTTCCTCTTTCTTTCTTTTTTCATGTTTTTCTTTTTATTCATTCGCAAACACGAGCCATCATAAAAAATGTCAAATCGCGAGAAATCCGACAGGATGTAAGCTACTAATGAACTGTCACAAGCGAAACATTGCGCCTTCGATTCGTTTCATATTGGCGCCAATTTCAAGTTTTCATTAGGCGAACCATCTGTGAAATGGCGCCAGTCAGCAATATGAAGTTTCATCAAATTTTTAATTAAATTTATACTTCGATCAAGGCAGGAAACATAAACACAAAGCGAAAGACAGAGCACCAGATAGGCAGCTATCTTGAAATTAACAAAAATAACAACCACAGAAATAAAAAAGCCTGCCAAGAACCGAGGAAAATAAAGGCTCGGACACAAAAGTTGTGATGAGTTCGCCTAGGAAACGGAATGCAAAAGTTTACCAAGCAAGCATAACCCGTCTACAGTTGTGGTTAAAAATGAAGCACCACGAAATCATAAGAATTAGTAGCAGTCTAAGTAAGTCTAAGATAGGGGAAATAAATCAAACTAAATAAATTAAAGAGTTTTACATCTACTAAACACAAACTTCCTTATCCCAAATTTAATATAAATAGAAATGAGTTTTCTGTATATATAATATTTATCCTTATTATTTGTTAGAACTCTCTTATATATTTTTATTCACTGTGTAATCCTCTCATCACCAAGTGTTCATACAGATGAAGTAGAAGTTAAATTTGAAGTTGAAGTGGAAATGGAAATGGAAGTCGCTACTGGATTGACGGCATCGCCGGATGTCGACGGGAGATTGGCGCACAAATGAGCAGCCACCGCATCCTGGCTAACCACCATCGAGAACCTAGCATCCAGCAGCCGGGCAAGGAAATGCACAAAAACTTAACCTAATGAACATTAAGATAATGCAACAACATCAGCTGCAAGCCAGTACCAGGTCCGGCTATATGCCTCCTCCTCCTCCTCTGGCCGCTCCTTTCCCTCCTCGCTAAGTCCACGTATTCCTGCAAAACTTTTGCTTGGCGGAGGACAACAATCTTGGCACTGTGACCCTGACTTCCCAATAACTAAGTTACCTCACATATAATAACTTAAAAATTATACCAATTAAATGTAATTTAATATTCTTATATTCATATTTCAAATTCATCAGGCAGCTTCTGCATTTTATTATGTAAAATGTCTTAAATTTTTAATCAGGTTAAGACCACTGTTCAGCCTTGTCGAAATGCATTGGGCAAAAAGTCGAAAGGAAACTTGAGCCAGTTTGCATTCAGCATAAAGTTTTTAGCTTATGTTGTGATTTTTATGACCCAAGAACGCGGGGTATTGAGGGTTTGCCCCAAGGCAACCGGAGTCACCCAATGCCGTGGACGGCAAATGAAGATAAGTTTTATGTGGCGCGGAAATTAAGAACTTTGTTTATAGTCCTGGCCAAATACATGTCCGTTTCCCTAGCTGATGAGGCAGCGAACATATGCCAAGGACGAGGTGGTCGGGGTGTCCGCCAAAGTGGATTGAATGGGGACAAATGACTTTCGTCCCGGTGTTAACGACCCACAAAGTCCCCCGGTGCGGCGCCCTTTTGAAATGTGTTATTAAACGCATTAAGAATTCATTAGTTCCAATTCCAAAGTACTCGAGCTTTCCAATGTGCGCCAGCTAACAAATTTCTGTGCCCGTGTCAATGGCCTATACTTAAATATGCATTAATTTTATACAGATGGCATTAACTTTTGACTTATGGGCTCTCAAATGGACTTTCCACGAAGCGGCCCCCTTCCAAGTAATGCCGGCAATGCGTTGGATTTTCCATAAACAAAGGGAAAATATTTATATTTGATTGAAACGAAGACAGCAGCGACTCAGGTAAAAGGAAAATTGAAATTAATGAAATCTCCCCGGCAAATATATATTGAAATACTTGGGTGATTGAGATTTAAAATGCAAACTTATTTAGAGCAATCAATGAAAGCCAATTAAGGCCTAAAATCTTTCTAAGTTTTGTATGATTATTAGGACAATTAAGGAGGTAAAGAAAAACCAGGTTAAAAGAGGCCACATACATAAATAACTTAACTTAATTATAGTTATTAAAGGACTGAATTATAGCTTCAAATAATCATAGTTAAAAGCCTTTAAATAATAAAGTAAATCTATCTTTTATCCTTAGTGGCTTACTTAATTACTTTATTACACCTAATGTAAACGCAAAATCACGACGACTGTATTCTGGCAAGTCTCAAAAACCTTACTTCGTCCAGTAGAAAACTCCAAGTAGTCTCAATTCACTTTCTAGCTGTCGCTTAATTAACTTACAATTGCAGCTCAGGGAGCTCAAAGGAAGTACAAATGAGTAGGCGAGGGGTGTGACAGAGGCAGAGGCCAGGACAAATGGAGGGGACAAACCTAAGCTAAAACCATATAAATGTCGTGAGGCAACTTTCAGCAATTAATTATCCGCAAAGTTTTCAATTACAAGCCAATTACGCCCGGCCATCAACCAATTGCGAGGGCACACACGTCTTAGCAACAGTACGACCACTAATAGCTAAATACTTAACTCTATACCGGAAACGGAAAGCGGGCAGCCATTTGTAGTGATTTCCTTTCGAAGATTTCTTTGTGTTTTTTTTCAGGAAATATACACGAGGAAAGCAGAAAGTCTCTTTTGCTAATCAGTTTCCGATTCTATCATTTCTCATTTCCATACCATCGTACATTTTCAGCTTTTAAAGTTAATGAATCATTTATAAAAGAACTACAGTGGCCATTCTCTTTAAATTTATATTAATACAGCCACAATTTCCATTTACAAAAGTTCCCCTACATATTTTCTTGTAAATCGCAGTTTTCAAATGTTTAAAATTTCAATTTGTTGTGAGCTCATCAATATCGGTTTTGCCTCTGCAGGACATACTGTACTGCCACTAACACGTACAGCAGGACTAAATGACATTTTATTGAGCAGCCTCGACCGAGGCTCCCGGCTCCGGCTCCAGTTCCGTTCCAGCACCTGGTCTACCCTCGCTCTTGTGCCACTCCTGCCACTCGATGGAACCACCCTCTGCGGCCATCAGTTTACCTTTCTGATGGAGTTGTCAACTGTCAGGCGAAACGAATCGTTTTGCCGATGACACGTTTTGCCAACGCATCATGCAACCGTGATGATGCCAGAAATGAATGCGTCCTGTCATAACGGAAATCGAACAAAGACCACCGCCAGCCAGCCAACCTCCCATTCCCATCCAGAAATTTCCCCCCTCCGAATGGTATAGAAATGTCTGACAAATATGGCGCCGCGGCAACAATTGGAACTGTTTTTGTTCAAATTTGCAGACAAACACCGATGCGAGTGGAAATAGATGAGGGGGGGAGTGTGGGGTATACGGCGACGACAATTGCGAAAGGATATTGGTTTTCGGGCGCAAGCGGTTTATTGACATTTTCAATGCGTTCACAGCACTTAATTAAGGTGTAATTTTCAATATTGAACACGCGGTAGACAAAGCAAAGTTTTTCCAATGGGTTTTCCCGAATTTCCTATTTTGGAAAGGGAAACTAAACCAATAAAGGCTAGGCAGGACGGGTATTGTGCGTGTGATAAGTGGAGAGACTAGACTTTATATGGAATTGGGGGAATAAAATGATGTTGCATTCCAATAGTTTAGGTGTTTATTTTTTGTATAATAATATTCTTTAACTAACAGCTATATTTAATTATTCATTAAATTTGTTATATATATTAAAGTAATTTTTAATAAGTGTAATTTAATATATAAAAACGTGTTTCTTTTAAAGAGTACGCTCTAAAAAAAAAAGCAGAGCTTGCAAGGTTGCTTCTCGATAAACAAAAAGATGGCAACATTTCGATAACCACCGATTCGATTAAAATCAAAATCAAATAAACGTCTCTGAAAGCCATTCAATACTGTTCACACCATTTACCGAGCTCTGATAAAAGGAATACCTCAGTAGTTCACATTAATAAAAGCTAATTCAACTCATAATGGAGAAAATCGACTCTTTCAAAAATATTGACAAGTCACAAGCAAGAGACTAACTAGAGTCTCAGCCTGTCTAGACGTTGCTCCACTCGACCCGGCCCCAAGGTAAAGTGAATTTCCCCAATATTCAAACCACTCAACTGCCTATCGATTTGGGGAGGGAGGGCTCCTCTCTATTTCCGTCCCGTAATATTCCCTTCATAATTTTCCACTTGTCATTTCCCATGCCACAAAATCGGTTAGCCGTACCACAACTGGAGCAATGACTGTTGATTGTTAGGATCCGGTGAACCACAGACAGAGAAAAATGCCACACACACATTGCCTGTAGGAAATGGCATGCTTATCCATACAAAATAATACATAATGACCCAAACACACAAAAATAACAACAACCACAAAAAATGACGACAAATTGAATTCACTTATGTCACACACGCACACACGCTGGGTGACTCAGGTCGTGAAGTCAATGGCGTGCTAAATTATTCACCAGGAATTGACAAATGCTTGACGGGGTTAAATTATTTTCCAGAACAATTAAGTGGAAAACTAACTATCTGCCATCTAAATGGCAGTCATGCCCGACTTTCAATAGAACCTCGACCCAATGGAAAGGGCTGGGCGGGGGGGACCTCGTAAAAACTATTCCCAGTGCTTTGCATTATTTATGAAAACCAAGCTAACCAAACGCATGTCAGGCCGAAAGTCCCCAAAAAGGCAGGTCCACTGTTGCTTGGCTGTGACCTGGACTTTGCACTGCTACAAAAAATTAAAGGGGTGATAAGAAAATTTAAAAAAAAGCAAGCTAAAAAGGTAAAGTTGTTAGCTGACAAAAGCTAAGTTTGTTTTGGGAAAGGCATACTTTTGTTTCTTTCCTAAAATTAATATTCAATTTATTTTCTTAAAAGTATTTATTCCAGTTGGTTGATGCGCAAACGCATTGAGGATATCCCAAATACAGTACAGACTTGTCCTTTGGTTGCTCTATTGGGGCTGGGCAATAAACCCGGCGCCTGTCTCAGCACATTTTGATTTAACTAAAATTAAAATCAGCTACTTGCAAGCCCGCTGCCACCCGCTGCTTCTTCTCTCGCCATCCTTCTGACTGTCACTTAGTGCATGTCCTTGTCGACTAAGTGACCGCTTCCCACACATGCCAGTTAATATTATCCGAGCGCATTTATCTCGCATTGCCAATTGGATTTGTAATGTGACTAAAGCCAGACAAAACGACAGGATAACAAAGCAAATGGCAATGGTCATTGAAAAGGACAATTGTGTGTGCGAGACGTGCATTTCCAAGCTGACGAACTGCTGACCCCAAGATGGAAGGGGAACAGTTGTGCGAGGTCAATATGATGAAAGGTTATCAAAATGGTTTCAAGCATATGTCCGATCAATCTCATGACCTTCTCTCTGCCTTCGAATTGGAACGGTAACTTGAAAATAATTTTAAATTATTCAGATATGTGATGTTTTTTTTTAAATAAATATATTCAACTTTACCTGCACACCCATAAATAATTTTATTTCTAGCATTTTATGACTACAATACTCTCTGCCTTATCTACTTGAAATAGTTTTTCTCTCCGCTCCAAGGAAGATTTATGGCATTGCCTTAACCGCACACCTGCACACCCGCACGAGCTCTTAAGGCAGGAGAGTACACTATATACATCAATGCCTGAGAACCGAACGAGTACACATCATTACCATTACCGTTACCCAGAGACATAGTCGGGGCAAATCCGAAAACCCAGAGTTAAATGCGTCGATGGCGAAGGTGATGCCGACACTTTCGTTTCCACAGTCGGGGCAAGGACAATTGAAGCACACACACAAATGCCATGCCACAGACATCTGTGATGGCAACTCAGAGGTTTTCCAGCTAACATGCAAGCGAGTTTTCATTCCTTAAATCCTTTATTTTTTTAAGGATGCAGTTGTAAATATTATACATAGAAAATATACAAATTATGATTACAAATATGACTAAAATTCGACTCTTCACTTTTAGTTTAATATATTATGAATCTTAATATTTAGCATATATTATAAACATACATGTTTTAGCTTTATATTTGCACAACACTGCTTAGAATCGCTGAGCACTCAGCTATATTGTCCGACTGACTGACTGAAGGACGGACGGCCGCCGGACGGGACAGTGACGCACCGACACCGCCGAACCGCACCCAAAGTGCTTGGCCTGGCAAGTGCATAGATAACAAACGAGTGCAAGGATAACGAGGCTACGCGGCAAGGACTACGTCTGCAACTACAACGGAAGTAACGCGAAAAATGGCGCAACAGTAAAAGCAAAGGGGAGACAGTGAAATATTGAAATACAATTGGTTTAGGATACACACACACACACACACCAAAACACCTCAGACACATTACACACCTTACACTCCTTACAGCTCCCTGAAGGCCCACAGGATGGCACTTAAAGATAGCACCGGAGGATATGGGATAAGTGGGTTTGGGTTGCCTCGAATTCAGCTTTAAGTTCTGTCTGTTAACTTAAAGAAGCTACATCATATATTGAATAGTAGTTAGTTGTTTTTGTGATCCGAAAATGTAAAGGGCTTAGTCAAAATCATACCTTTACACTGAAGAAAATGTCACATAAATTAAAGACCATTGAATGGTGTTTTTATCGAAGAAAAGTCTTTATACAAAAAAGTATAAAAATAAAAAGATTAAGATAAAAATCGTAATCTTCTAATAAAAATCTTTTAATAAAAAGATATAAATAAAAGAAAAGCCTTAAATACATTTACATGTAGGCCTTTGATTTGTGTGAGTAAGACTGTGCTGACATGAGCACTTATGCTAACGGTGTCAGCAGGGGCCGGGCAGAGAAATCTGTAGAATCGCGATATAGGACACTCCTTTAAAAATTACCGATGTGGAGTTCTTATAAATAAATACCAAAAAAAAGGAGTTCCCATTCCTGTCTTTAATATTAATTTTTCATTTATTTATTTCAACACCAAATAAAAGTGAAAACATTATTTTATTTTAATATTTCCACAAACCTACATAATGTTTTTTCAAACCCGCGATTTGTTTGGGATAAGTTCTTGATTTTTGGTCTCTATATAATTTCTCGCAGTGTCATTTCAAGAGCACGGATGGGCAATCCTCTGGCGTACTCTACTCGCGACCTCGTCTTCGTCTAAGGTAGTTAAATTGCGCGTCAGTGTCAGCGGCAGAATTGAAATCCTTTTCCTCTGCAGGCACTCAGAAAGCTCTTGCACAGTTAACCCTCCGACCGATTTTCAGGCCCCTGGCCGCGTCCTGCGTCCTGCGTCAATCACGAACCGCTTTCCCCCATTGAGTGGGACACGTTTTCATGGAAGTTTTCCAGCTGCGCCGAAAAGTTGGCCACAAACAAGGCGACACATGACACGTACTCGACTTGACTCGACTCGTCGACGAAGAAGCGACCCCACAGACCCTATTTTCGCCGCACACGGTTGCGGGGATTATTTTTTGGTTTTTGTCAGTGTTTTAAAGTTTAAAGCTCTTTTGTGGCACATTTGCATATTAAGTGGCATGCGTTGGCAGTTTCAGGTAGCTGCTGCTATTGTTAGTTTCGACTAGGCTTAAGCCTTAGCCCAAACCCAAGCGAAGTAACCGCCCACCCAGCCAAGTTGAGAATTTCAAAAATCACTGCTGTCAGTGCGGGATTTCCCCCATGCCTCCCAAGCTGCTAGCGGTTTCAGTGTCGAGTTTCCCTCCATACATCCTGTACCGACATCCTGTTAAGCCCAACGAGCTGATAAGTCAAATTAGCATAGATTGATGAAAACATTTTGTCGCTTGTCAAGGATTTGTTTGGCATTTACACATTTACAATACATTGCGAGGAACATGAACACAACTAATGCCAGGCGACACTTACAATATTCGGTTGGCCCCAAATGACACGGCGATAAAGTGGAGAAAATGACACTAAAAAAAACATTCACTTACATTTAATTCCTACTGTGACTTTTCAGGATATTTTAAAGGACATTCTGAAGGTATAATAAATATTTTTACAATGGAAAATTTGCAACTAATAATGCAATTAATGAAATAATTTATATTAAGAGAAGAAAAAACAATAAAGATTATAATCAAATCTAAATGAATAGTGAGTTATATGTCAGCAATATTAAAAATTGTATCAAAGTCGTTTAAATAACTGACAAAAACTGAATTCAAATAAGATTTGCATTCGTCAAGTATAAAAATCCCTCTTGAAACTAGAAACTCTAACCAATTTCGAAACTTTTTAAAAGAAAAGAACTCAGAGAGAGGTAAAAGTCAATTTCTACACTTAATCGGCAGTCATATGGGCACCGATACCTATCACGTTTTTAAACACCCCTCATGAATCGCTCCATCCGCAGACTGGTGGTCTTGACGAAGGCCTCCGTTGGAGTGGAGCATCCATTGATCACGCCATCGACACAGGCTCGTATGGTCACTCTGTAGGTGGTCTCCGGCTGTAGCTGGGCAAGAGTATAAAAGTGCTGGTTGCCCGGCAGGGGGAAGCCTTCCGGTACCTCCTCGAGGACGCACTTCTGTTCCACCTGCTGGCCGACGGAGGCATGGGAGTTCTGGCACTTGGGCATGGCATGGCGTATTTTGTAGGAATCCTTGTCCGTGTCCTGAAGCTCTATCTGTTTCGTTTCCATTCTCTGGCGAAGTTCTTCGTATTTAAGGGCATGCGATTTCTCAATTAATTTATCCGCTTCTGTGGGAGCCGGAGTGGTAGTCGGTGGAGTTGTTGGTTCTATGTCCTTTTTAATGGCCAAGAGATCCGCGAAATCGATTACCGTATCGAACTCCTTTCGTTTGCTTTTTCTATTGCGCCTGGGAAATGAAAGAGATTACCTTATTAATATCTTATAAGATAAATAAAACATTTCTTCTAAATTTACAAATAGTTTAACTATCATTTGATCAAACTTACGAAACATAAACCAGATTGGGCAACGCCTCTTCGTAGATCAGTGCCTCCTTATTGTAGTAATCCTCGTCATCCGGCTGAGGGCCCGAATCGTAGGGCTCCACATCCAGGCAATCGCATTCGGCAACCTTTGAAGCCAAAGGCATTGAACTCAAATAGTTGTGCGTCTTTTCCTCCTTGGTGCTATTGTGCTGCTCAAAGGTAACCCAATATTTTTTGATGACACCGTTCGGGCGACGTGGCGGCCACCAATGAAGGACCTATCAAGAGATTACTTGATTAGTTGAATGTGTGGCACTTAAGACTCCCAATGTTCATCTAGAATGATACTCACTATCTTGGAGCTGATCTCCGAGGTGCCATGGATCCGAAATACAGGACTGGGTCTATCTGGCAGCGTTTGGAAGTAAGCTATTGTCGAGTAAGCGTCCACCTGCAAATGGTAGTCGGTTCGCGTGAGGGTCTTCACGAAATACGCATACTGGGTAAATGGTTTCAGTCCGCCAATGATGTGACGTCTACTCTTGGACGGTGCCACATGCATGAGCCAGCTGGAAATAAAATTATAATAAAAAAATATAATTAAACATCAACTCCGGAGCTAAGATAGTCCTCACTTACTTGTCATGACCGCAACCATGTCGACCATCATACATTGTCACATTCTGCAGCGGCGCCTCCTTGTAATAGTAGGAGTATCCTATTAGAGTCTGTAGGGCATCACCGTCCATATAGTCCAGGATAATGCGCACCGCCGTCGAATTCAAATCGTCCACTTTTGGACTCAAAGTCCGAACTGCATCCACACAAACCATACGCTCTCCATTCGAGTTTGGCGACACATCGGCCACCGATATATTTTCGGCGCTCTTCAGCGAGCTTTGCAACTGGTGGATTTTCTCGTAGCAGAGACGAGGATTCAGGTGGAAATAGATCTTACCACGCTGAATAATCACCTGGTGATTGGGCGGCCAGATGTGCTCCAGGTTATCGTTATTAAGGACGAAGAGAGCGTATCTAACAGTGAGAGAAGTTTTAAGAAAAGTAAGAACATTTTATAAATAGATATTAGAACTTAAGATTTCTTTTCATAATATCAGTGTAAGTACGAATTTTCGCCTTCATCATAGCTTCCCATACTCTGCAACCGAGTGCCTCGAGAACCTTTAATCAGCTTCGGCCAGCTTCGTATGTGGTTCGTGTGGTAAGCCGAATGCCTCGTAGCCCTCGGTAGCACAGTGTGAGCAACCCTGATCTACACTAATGATTTTATGATTGATTTAATTATGATTGATTTTATGATGATTTAATAATTATTAACTAATTAATAATAAAAACAAGTCCAGTTTTATCTATTAATTTAAAGCTTACCGGTTTTCCACTAGCGTATCCCCTTTAATTATATCCAAATTCTGGAGAAAGCTTAAGGTCAGCAGCTGCGCAGAGTGCATGACTTTCAGATATCCGGTGATCTGTTTGACGCTGACCAATGTATTTTCTAGGGCTTCCACAATTTTCTCTAAAATATGAACAATAAATATATATGTATTTTAAAAAATATAAAAAAAAACCAATAAGTAATAATGGAATAAAACAAAAACCTTAACTTTGTTAATCTTAAATGTTTGTCTTTAAATGTTTTCCCAGCCAACTCACCCTTTATATTGGACAATTCAATTATCAAGGATCCATTAATTATCACACAATCCTGCAAAACTTCCAAATCCGCCGCCGTCTTCACATGAAAGTCACCCTTGCAATCCACTTGGCAATGGACAAGTCCCTTGGCATCCACGACTTTCTTTTGATTTCCTGGGCACTTTTCCAAGCAGCGCGAGCCACGGACTATCGGAATTCTGCCCAGATCCCGGCACTCTCTGGTGCTGATGCATCTCCTGCCATTTATTTCGTAGCTGGCTAGACACTGATTCACACAGCCCCACTTCCCCTGATAATTTCCACATAGGGAGCAATTTTGGGCGGAGCATCCGGTGACACAGTTGTGATCGCAACATTTTCCGCCCTTATCACAGCCAAGGCCAGCACAGGCCTCGGGGCAATCCTTAATGCGTTGCGGTCCCGGACGCAGTTGTGCCGCGTTTAGGTTCCAGCAATGTTGCAAGGCGGGGTCTTGTTGGAAAGTGTAGTTGGCGGACAAGCCGCCACACAAGGGGCACTGAGTCGGCGGCTTGTTGTTCTGTGATTAAATTTGAAATGCAATTTAAATTGAAATTATAATAAATGAAAATAAATGAATTCCGTGAAAACCTAATTGGTTTACAATCCACCTTTAGGTTGTAGTGCTGCTGTGTCCCATTGCCCATCAGGTACATCCAGTCGATGGTCTCCACAAAGCACAGCATCGGATTCGATTCGATGCGAATGAGTCCCCTTTGGATGCGCAGCAGCTCCACCAGCCCGAGCTCGATTAGGTTCCGATTCTCATAGACCACCAGTGCATACTGATCGAAGAGCAGTCCCTGTCCCCGTATGATCCGCAGCCGGGGAAATATCAACTGCAGGCTCCTCAGCCCACTGCATCGGTGCACCAACAGATATTCACTAATCTCCGAAATATTGCTCGATAGCGTCTGGTGGCTAAAGTTACCCGATGGTACCTCCAAGTAGGCTATACGTACGTGACCCACCACGTGCGTACAGTTCTGCAATTTTCGAAAGTCCGCAATCTCGTTGATCTCCAGCGATCCGCAGGCGATTTCGGATCCGGCCAGAACCGGCCGCAGAACACCGAGAAATGCGATCAGCAGGGGCACCACAAGCTGCCCCATGCTGCCACCTGACACTGCCAATTGAGAGCACTTGACCCGGGTACGTTAAAGAGGCGGTTCGTCGATCAATTAGCGCCCGCTTGAATGTCAATGTCGTATTTGATGTTTTTTTTTCTCGCCGGATCGCGATGCTACGAAATTTCCAATGTTTTTTCCCGGTTCTCTTCGGTGCGTTGCTTTCCGGGCAACGATTCGATTTCAACTGATGCCATTCGAACGGCGTTCTCGGCGTTCGATCTCTTCAATTGGCCTCTTCTTTTGGGTTTCACTTTTTGTTTTGTTTCGCACTGTTATGTATTTATCTTTGGCCACTCTCATCGTTGTCTTTCAAACTCTTTCGCTACACACCAGTGGGAAAAAATAAGTACGAGAAATTTCAGAATTTACAGATTACCTACCGTTTATTAATAAGGAATAATAAATTAAGACTTCTTTATCAAAAGAAAATATAAATATTATAAGCACACTTTTTATATAGAGAGTAAATATGTGCATTGGCATTGG